>JAJIZL010012093.1:0-16866 GCA_023969395.1 Amblyomma maculatum
GACAACAGCTAGGTGTTCGTTTCGAGCGTTGAAAGTCTTTTCAGAAACAACTACATCTTCTAAGTAATACATACAAATGTCCCATTACAAACCCCGAAGCATCGTGTCCATAAACCTATCAAAAGTTGCAGGCGCGTTGCAAAGTCCGATGCGCTTAACATTGAATTCAAAAAGTCCGTCTAACGTTATAAATGCCGTTTTTTCCTTACCAACAGGATGCACAGGAATCTGCCAGTAACCAAATCTTAAATCGACGCAGGAAATGTGATAGGCGGCAGAAAGGCAATCTATGGCGTCAGCTATGCGAGGGAGGGGATACACGTCTTTTTTGATGATGGCGCTCAGACATCGATATTCCGCAAATAACCGCCACGTACAGGATTACAGGTGCCGCCCAAAGACTGCAAGAATCCCGAATGACCCCTTTGTGGAGCATTTCTCGCAATGTTCGTTGATGATTTTGCGCTCAGATGCTGACACTGTATAAGGTTTCTGGCAGACCGGGCGGGAAGAATCAGTATCGATCATGTGACGAATACAAGAATCAGGAATAGAAGCAGGTCGACAGGGCTGAGCGATGTCAAAAACAGATAAGTATTGCAGTAGAAGGTCCACCAGGGATCGGCGTTAAATACCTATGAGACTGGCGTCCACCATGCGAATAAATGTTTATTCTGTTGACGAAAGCGGAAGAGGTTCGTTTGAAATAAGCGATTCCGACCGATGCCACAGCGGGTGGCATACCATGTCCACAGAAGGCAAAACTTCAATCCAGCTGCCAAAACTGCAGGTTTAGGGGAAAAAATGATTGTCCATAACCACGCACGACCATCCCTCACAGAAATCAAACAATCAGGCACAAGTACACTTCTTAACACACACCGAATAATTTGCTCTATTAGACCTTCAAAAGTGTAATCATTAGGAGGCGCTAGGTGAACAGGGACGAACATTTCAGTCCAGGATTGTACGAATGTGTCTTCAGAGACCCTAAATACAGTTTCCGCATCGCAAGAACATTTTAAAAGATTAAGCACAAGTGTTTGCTCGAAATAAACCTCCCCCACATCGACAGTCAGTGGTAGCGCCACACATTTTCAAAAAGGCCAAGCCTAAAATAACAATAAGGGTAAAACACGCAATAACATTAAAATCCGCTTGATAGACTGATCCGCTCAGTTCGACTTCTACACTACACACTCCCAAATGCTGCAACGATTCACCGCTTACTCTACAGAATATTGACGCAGGGGCACACTGAAACATCAGTTTGCGCCTCAACAACTGTTTAAATCCAAAACTCATTACTGAAACAGTAGCACCAGTATCCACAGAGCTGATGTGACTACACCATCCACACACACGTTAATTTTCTTTCGAGCAATAAAACAGGCGGAGATACGTTGGCATACATCACAATTTCAGCGACCTCACCTCCATTATTCATGCTGACTAGTTTTTCGGATGAGGATGGAGACCGGCCTGTGCAAAACGCTGGATAAGGATGTCACGCTGCGATCCGATGCCAGCCAAGGGGTCCTCATGCTGGCCTGGGAATGGTTCGGTGCAGCGGGTGAGTGAAAAGGTGGATGGCCCGGAACATACTCCTGCGGTAGTCTCGTTCTACAGTATAGGTGGTGGTACCGTAGCGAGGTGAGCGGCGACGATGACAAAACAGTGATATGTAGCCAGGATTACACACCGGTAGCAAAACAACGACGGACGGACAAAAGTGCGCCTCGTAAAGATATCACCGCGGCCACGACCCATATGGAAGGCGATAAATGTCACGACTTCCTCGAAGTTGGCTTGTGGCGGTTCGTTAGAGCGCGCACGTGCTTCGTGGGGCAGTCGTAAAGTTTGGCAATCTAGGCAGTGTCGAGACTGTTGGTGCACCTGGTGCCGATCATAGTCCGCTGCGTTTACAGAAAGGGGCTGAGGCAGCGGATACGTAGATGGCTTTTCATAGGGACGGCATGTTGGATCTCGCCAGCGGGTGAGCTCATCGCGTACAATCTGGTGAATGGCAGTGGCAAGGTCACTTGTGGATGTGGACTCAATAGCTGCCACCGTAGGAACAGTAGCCAAGCGACCACATTTGGGAGTAATTTCGTGCATCTTAAGGTTTTCAAACATGCTATAATGCTCGATCATGTTCGACAGCGATGTCAGGTTCTCTTTACTGATCAGGTAGGTGTAGATGTCTTCGGCGAAGCCATTTAGCATGTGGCCGACCTTCTCTTCGTCGGGCATGCGATGTGAAGCGAATTTGCACAGCTGCAGGACCGTCTGTACATACTTGGTGCCGGTCCCTCCAAGGAGCTGAGTTCGATGAGCCAGTGTCTGTTCTACACACTTCTTTGCAGTGGAGTCACCGAAGCACTTGCTGAACTGTTCTACAAAACGCGTCCAAGACGTGAAGGAGTCTTTGTGGTTCTCGTACCACGTAAGAGCCATGTCTTTAAGCGCGAACACCACGTTGGTATGTTGGGCGGTCGCATCCCAGTTGTTATATGCCGGCTGACGCGTTGATAGTGCATCAGCCATTCATCCACGTCACCACCGGCAGCGCCCGTGAATGGTCGGGGCTTGTGGTAATGTGGCCAGAAGGTGCTCGATGCTGACCTGGAGCGGCTTCTCCGTACAGAGACATCGCAGGAGTATAAGGTGGCAAACCTGCAAGGCTTCGACTGTGGCGCGGTCTGAGTGGTAGAGCCGTTGCTGACGAGGTCGATCGTACCCAGTAAGCCTCCATCAAGTTGTTACCCTGAAAGCCTTCGTGAAAAACGGGACGTCGGGAACACCGCGTCAGCAATCAGTCGTCGCTGGCCTAGCGCGTGCACCACTTCCCCTTTCTCCTTCCCTAGCACATTTTCATCTTCCTTGAAGCCCGTTCGAATATATAGTTTTCTAATTTGAAGAGATTGGTATATCAAGGCAGAGATTGGTTATAAAGGTAGTAAACTGAAATGTTTGACGGATAAGCGCATCGACATATCTTAGTTAAGTGGTAAAGGAATACATCAGAAACCGCGTTTCATGCGAATTAGGAAATTATTAGCATTGCCACTATCACAGTTGGCGAGGTGTTTCCGTGATGGGTTGGATAATATGCCAGTTGTTATTCGTAGGAGGTTACCTGTTCAAGATGGCAATTCTATTTGTTAGAAGATAAAATCGACAAGACTTTTTTCTCAATACATGCATTAGACTAGACTTAGCAGCTCACATTTCCACATTGCACTTGACAGGTTGAAGAGTCATTAACCAGCCTTGATACATACACTTATTTACAAAAGCATCAAGTACGAAATGGTTTCATCATCAAGATTTAACATTATAGTTTAACAATCGCCTGAAAAGGGCGATTGCGCAATCTTGTTTTAACGGTTGTACCACTGATACATATACGAAATTGTAAAGCAGCAAACATAGAAAATTTCGGCTAGCTAGTATACGCAGGAGTACGATATGTTTTATTTTTTACATTTTATGCTGGGGAGCGTTTAGTAATAAACATTGTCAAACATGCAAAAAATTAGAATCGAGGCTGGGTTTTTTTTTAGTGGACTTGAGACAGAGTCACAATCCATACAAATGTCCAAAAGTGCAGAGCAGGGATGGCCGCCCTTGTCACACACGCTGTTAGAAAAATTGTTGAAGGAGGGCAGTGGCATTTCACATAAGCAATACTTATCGAAGCCTCTTTGACAACTATCGGGCAACAAAGAGCGGTCGAGTTTAACAGTCAGCGGGGTGTATGTGATATGCCTAAGTAGTTTGTAGAGGTGCTTGCCAGAAAAATGAAATGAAATTTTTAACATAATTGTCCCTGTATTCATCAATGGGGAGAACCTTCTCCCCTTTCCAGACATCAGGTTTCAAGCCCGGCTGAGAAAACAATTCTAAATAATGTGTTGAATTTATGGATGCGCAAAATTTGGTCCTTTAAGCGAATTCTGAAATACTGTAATCCGGACGAGAGCCAGAATAGAGTGTGTATGAATAAGTAGTTTATAGCAAGCACTTTTAGTACACCGCTACGTATTCCTATTGTCGTTTCTTTATCGTTCTGCTGTTTGACTGCCTCTGGAGGAAATTCGCTTGTTACAACCTGCACTGTGCAGTTTTCCTTGGCAATTGGTAGATGCACAATGGTCTTTACTCACCTGTGAAACACAGGATCAAGAGAGCAAATCCTTGGCAGAATTCCATCTCTCACTGCCAGATCTGCACAGAAGCTGGAAATGTTATATTTTGAGTGCTTAATGCTCGTTATAATCATTTAACATCAAGTCAAGCGCGAAGATTTTATAATATTTTGTTGCTTACCGTTTCTTCGGTTTTTCGATATCTTCGAAGATATAAATATAAAGATATATAATGTGCGTCAAAAGAAACAGCGTTTTCTCTTAACAGCCGACTCGCCTTATGCAATCTGTGTACTGTGCTGTGGTTTCTTTTCAACCGAAAACATTTGCTTTACTCTGTATGCAGCTCAAACTGATTAACAAACTGTAGAATCCAAGTGGATGAATTTGCCACGGAACGTCTTCTGCTAAACGGTACTATATCTCTCTCACAAAAATACCTACTCACTGCACACTTTTTCGAAATTTGAAGCCGATTTATAGGTTCTTCAATTACTAGTACGGAAGACTACACAGAGTTAATGTAAAGTCATTTTCTGAGGAATTGAACTATCTCAAAATGTTCGCACCAATTACTGAAACAACGTCTTAGTAGACAAGCGGTAGCTGATTTCAGCGCGAGAGGACAGCAGGAGTAAGTCCTCTCTTAGAGGCACAGAGGAACAGGGGCACTCAGTCCAGCACGCAAACTATGAGCGATGCAGCAGCTCCACTTTATCAGACGTTAATGTTGCCATATTTGCGCTCTGTGATGATGCTAGTGTCGAGCTGCGCGCTTATTAGACACAGATAATAAAACCAGGTTAACGTACGCATAGGTTAACACACTACGCCGAATTAGAAGCATATGCCGAGCTATTGCCCTGTAGACTTATGTATCGTTGTGCGTTGCAGTGAGGTCGTTCTCAGAACTACTTGCGCCAAGCAAGGTAGCCCGAGTAGAGTAATGCGAGCAAATTTCGCATGAAAAAAAGAATAGTCTAGAGTAGCCCAACAGATCAAATGAACATATTACATTTGCGCCAATATGGAGATCCACCCTCTTCTATTTCGCCGGGGATGGTGCCGTGGTTAGGGCGCTCGACTACTGTTCCCAAGGATGCGGTATAAAATAACGGCCTCAGCGGAAGTTTTTCAGTGGAGGCGAAAAGCTAGGCGCCCGTGTGCTGTGCGATGTCAGCGGATGGTAAAGAACCCTAGGTGGTCAAAATTTTCGGAGTTATTGAATACAACGTCTCTTATAGCCTGAGTAGCTTGGAACGTTAAACTCCACAAACCATACCAAACCAAACCACGCACTTTTTACGAAGGATAGAGGGCGACGTTGGAAAGCGAGTATCTAGATCAAAAAAAAAAAAAGAGAAAACGCTCGTTCCAACACCATACGCTGCAGCAGTGTACGTACTTAGTACTGTCACAACTTTGAAACTGCCGTTCTAGTTTACTCCCAATTAATGTATGTGTTGTAAGTAGATTCCGGTTTGGTCTTGCTCTGTGCTGTGACAGGCATTACTGCTTTCAAGCTGCTGCAGGAAGGCTTTCAGCAGTGAGATTGTTTTTTAGGGATAAGCTGAGTTTGACGTTATCACATTGAGCAATATGTTGATTGCTCTTGTAAACATATTGCTCTTGCATATGGTTGTCGTTCTGGCGACATGCTGTCTGAAGCACAAAAATATAGTGGTTTTATGAAAATACTATTCGCATCATGCAAAAAACGCCGGTAAAACAAACTCGTATTGGCACGTTTGCGATTAGAGAATTTTCATTTGACACCGCGGAGTGACGATGCTTAGGGTCGCTAAATGAAATTCTACGGGTATATTTTTATAGTCGTGGAAGTATTTTCAACTATAGTGTCTGACAATAAAAATTTGGAGGACGCTTAAGCTTCGCCTTCAAGAGTGGAACGCGATAGCGTTATTGCGTTATGGCCCGAGGGGGAGAAGCGGGTGAGCGAAGATAGTGATCTAAAGAAAGGAAAGACGCTTGATTCTACAACCCGTGAGGATGCACGGCGAAACGTCAGGGGCGAGTGGCGCGCCACGTGTCGGGGCAGCGCCACAGATTGCGAGGAGGGGTTCTTCTGTGTTTGCCGCAAGATGGCTCTGCATGTGCGTAGAGCGCAGAAGAAATGTAGCGGAAACGTACTTCGCTACTCGTGTAACTGCGACTTCTGTAAGTAACATGCTCATAATTACCGATATACACCGCAGTATAACGTTCTACGGCACGTTTCTAAGGCAACACCGCATTCACTAGAAGCGCTCGTGGCTGAGTGGTAGCGTCTCCGTGTTACACTCCGGAGACCCTGGTTCTATTCCCACCTAGCCCATCTTGGAAGTTGCTTTTTATTTATGAAGTGCATGCCGGGATTTATCGCTCACGGCCAACGCCGCCGACGACACCGGCTTTTATGCGACACGAGCTCCTTAACGCTACCGCGTTAATATATTGTGAAAGAAGGCCGACGTTGACACGGCAAGGTTGTGATGGCATGACCAAGGTATGCTGTACCATACCGATTGTACTGATCCGTCCTCTTTAAACTAATAATACTGGGAAGAGCCATGGGCTTTTACGAATAATATCGTGACGGAGCATGTCGATGACATTTTTTTCAATTATTTTTCGTTCAGAGAGAGAAACCCGTTAAGGCTGTCGGCGTACCATCGAGTTACCTGCAGTAATGACGCGGTGGTGTGCAACACTAGTTCGTCCCAGTGGTGGGGAAGTGGAATCAAAAATGGCTTGGTGGGTTTCAAGCAATGCCAGCAATTCTTGGCGTTCGTGCGGCTAGAGGTTCGGATTGATTGTCTTTGACAGAACAGGAAGAGACACGTGTGATGGATCAAGTTGCTGAGGCAGCGGGGCGATGAGCACCATCATGGACATAGGTGGAGCATCCACGTCAAGTATTCGTGACAGCTACTATGGTTGAGCCACTGCGGAACCGGACAAGACTAGACGGGAAGGCGATGCCGCGTGCAAGATGACGATGAGATGGTGCGATGAGTACATCCCCGTCAGTGATGTATTCAGAAACAACGGTAAGAAGGTTTTCGCACTGTGGAGGCAATACAGAATCAGCTGCGGCAATTAAGAAATGATGTTCCGAAAAGTCCGATGAAAAATCACTCTCTGTAATATGGATGACACGATCGCCACAAGAAATTAACAATGAAGCGGTTGACAAAAAATCCTATCTAAAAATCATTAGTGCGCACAAGGGGAAAGCATAGCATAGTGCGCATGGTGGCAGACGCCGTCTATAACAACCGAACTGCACACTTTGCTAAAAGGTGCAGAGGGGCGCCATTTGCTCCACGAAGTTCAGGCTCATCATAAGGTGTCGTTACTTTCCGCCAACGGTGGCACAAATCAACGTTATTAACAGAAATTGCAGCACCTGTGCCAATCAAAGTTTCAACCGGTAATCCTTCATCTAAAAAGGAAATCATACTGTACGGGCGATGAGGAGGACCTTTGGTAAGTTCGAAAAGTGCAGTTTCACCTCTAGAAGCTGCACCGCTTAGATTTCCCAATGACGGACA
This sequence comes from Amblyomma maculatum, assembly GCA_023969395.1. Classification (NCBI taxonomy): domain Eukaryota; kingdom Metazoa; phylum Arthropoda; class Arachnida; order Ixodida; family Ixodidae; genus Amblyomma; species Amblyomma maculatum. Next base: position 7,706 of record JAJIZL010012093.1, read on the forward strand.
GGGAGAGTTGTTGCTGGTAGAAGTGAAGAAACCGAGCGGCGGTATGGGGAAGGGGACCGGCGACGGCATGCATGGGTCCCACTTGGTTCAGACGAGGATACCGGCGGTAGAGAAGATCGGCGAGGTTGTCTGGGAATAGGTCCTCGGTGATAATGTGAAGGTATGTCACTGTCGAAGACGTTGTAACTACGCCACTCGTTCAGAAGGAGTCGACGGCAGAAGCGGAATATATGTCCTCGAACTCCCCAATAGTAGTACACTGGTCGGGAGGGACGCCATGGGTAATAGGGTGGCGAGGGTTAAGCCGTCATCATGGCGTTGATGTGGTTGTAGGGCGGTGCTTGTCGGGATATAGGAACAAAACAAGGAGGGTATATAGCGACGTGAGCGTAAGTCGGTCTGGGCGAGGTGTACAGGAGGGTCAGGTGCGACAGGGTGAGGGATAGGGGCCAACTCTTCTTTAATGATGCTTCGGAGACCGGCGTGTTTAGCGGGTTGAGAGGAATGGTCGCATCCGTGTCGACAGAAAGGGCTGAGGGCTTGGAGCTTTTCGCGGATGATCGCTCGAATCAAGGCTCGTACATCGAGGTCAGTGGAGGTCGGGGCAACAGCGAAGCCAGGCTGCAATCGGAAGGACTGTAGCTGGTCGAGGCGTTGGCAAGTCGTAATAGTTGAATTAACACTTGAAGGATTCTGGGAAGCTAGGCGTTAAAAGTCACATAATTGATTCCTTTCAAGACGTGGTGTGCGCGTTCAGGTTCCGGCATGGTGGGACTGATACGCCGGCTGAGTGCAAGCACGGCCTCTATGTAAGACGCATATGACTCATCGGGACCTTGAAGGCTGGAGGCGAGCTTGTTCTTGGCTATCTCAGTCCGAACAGCCGAATCGGCGAAGGGTACTGTCGGAACTGCTGTTTGAAGGTGGGCCAGTTAGTGGTGGGCTGCTCGCGGGTGATGAACCAATTCCTGGGGATCTCAGTAAGGTAGAAATAAACGTTGAGGAATTTAAAGTGTCATGCCACCGGTGATAGGCACTGAAGCTTTGATAGGTGTCGAATGTCGATCCAGTCATCCACATCGTCGTCGCGACGACCAGCGAAAAGCGGCGGGTCGCGTTTTAATGAGGGCACAGTCCGAGGCGGCGGTGCAGCCGAAGTAGAGGGTCTGGCCGGATCGGGACTGCTCTCCGTTGACGTGACAATGGTGGCAGTTGCTACATGGTGACCGAAACGTAGCTTTAACGAGCGGCAGACGACAAGGCAGCAAAATGATCGAGTTTCACCGCCACCACTTGTGAAAGAAGGCCAGGTAGAGACGGCAAGGTCGCGATGGCAGGGCAAGGTATGCCGTGTCTAGCTTTTATTCCGACGGCGAACCCAGGCGCGTGCCGAAGGCGGCACCGCGGGGCGATGACGATGGTACGCACAAATGAAAGAAGGTCCATGGATGACTCACAATATGTATAAAACAAAACCCACGAAAATAAAGTAAACCCAGAAAAAGTTCCAGGAAGGTCTTTTATTGCATAATTTGCAGCTCATTCACAATCTCCATTCAGATTCACATTAAGATTACTAGCTAAACCAGCTGTTACCCCGGATCATCCCATTTACCATGTCAAACAGGTTCGCGTACTAACGCATCATTGGTGACTGTTCTTATAACCGATGAGCAGGTTAATACTGCCAGGAACTGGTCGCAGTCATTATGCGGTATACTTTAAAGGCTAATAGGGATTTCTAGAACAGCCAGTGCCTATGCGCGTGCAGTGAATATAAGCATTTCACTCGAAGTTTGGCTGCCCGTAACATTGTTGATTTTATATTGCTTTAGTGCATCGATAGAGCTTGCGGTATATATACCAGGTGGTTTACAATATGTGAAACACTTCTACAGAAATTGGCCCTTTTAAAGCTAGGACATAAGAGCTTTCAAATCGCCATGGGAAATAAAAAGCGTGACAAATTTGTCTTTGCTCGCATTTCCTCTAAATAACATAAAACTAAGCGAAAGCCCGTGGGCAATCTGCAGCCGATATACTCCTCGGAAGACGGAGTTGTGAGAAGGTTGAGCTTCCAAGCGGAGGCCGAAGGTACATGCGTGGTCACGGTAGACGGCGTCATTGCTTTGATTGATGAGGATTTGTTAGAATTTTCTAAAGGTCAGGCCTTCCAGCAAGTTCCAGTGGTTCCGAAGTGCACAGTGAGCACAGCTGTAAGCTACTGCTCGATTTATTCTTTGATGTAGCATGCAGCAGTGACTTAACGTATCGAAGTGTCCCGAGATAATCCCCTTAAAAGCAGGTGTGCGGAAGAATAAATCCCCTTGTACTCTCAGATACCTGAATAGTCCAAACACTCTTCCTGGAGCTACATTGTTTAGGGATGTTTGATACCATGGGGGATGGCGTAGTGTTAGGCACTTAGCAATATTGTCTACTGCTATCATCACTGGGCTCGCAGCAGTTTAAAGCGTGTCTTTCCAAACAGGATATTAGCAGTATTGCTCAAATATTTGCCACCTCACTCATAAGATGTCTTATGTTTTTCTGTGCGACATATTTCAATTTTTTTTCAACACCAAAGCAACTGAGAGGAGGACGAACTTAGACTGAAGTGCTCCAGAAAATTTCCATCTTAGCAATATTACCTTGCACTGGTATCACAATGTACATGCGGGATTTCTTTCCGCTGCCATCGAAATATCCCCAAACTAGTCAGGATTAGGCTAGCGCCTGTCAGTTAAGCAGCCGAGAGCCCTGACGAGTAAGTAACCACTGCGTGCCTTTCTACGATCAATAAACTTTAAATGAAACATGTCATTATCTATCGGAAGATATTCACCGTCATGCCTGATAGAGGTAAGACATGGCCTTCTATCTTAAGACGGATTGTCCACCAAAGTTGATCAAAAACAAAACATAAACCGCTCTCCTGCGGGAAAAATAACCACTGCATGCAGCCGTAATTTTTATCAGATAGATAACGGTCATTACCTACAATCTGGAGGTATAGAAAATGTGTCTTTTAAAGCAAAACGTACGTTAGGCTATTTAAAACCTAACCTCAAGGGTGCGACCACTTCTACTCATTTTTCAAAGATTTGTTCGATCTCAACCTGATTACCTGTCATTCATGTGGCGACGTAATCGATATTAATTAGTTATAGAGATCATACAAAATTGCGCCTTTCATTTCAGTGCTCGAGATTAAAGCCAATGTGAAAGCGTAAATAGTATTCAGGTATCGCTTGCCTTGGTCCTTCGAATCTCTCAGAACAGTCGCACCTATTCGCCTTTTTATAAACTTGTTTACAGTCGTGATGCCTTCACTACATTCCTTAAACACCCTAGTTGTAGATAGCATAATTGCAACATCAGCTCATTTCAGACTTTAGGATAAAAACCGCAGGTACAAAATTATGAGCCCTGGTACGTGCAGGTTGGTATCGTATATACCAAGTAGCATTGCTCGTACCTTGGGCAACATTGCCCTAACACGACAATCACCACATTTTGTTCTACAATGTTTTTTTCCTGCGTCCTTCCACAGTAATTGTTTCACTGCTGCACAGCGCTACTGCTATAATAATGTCTGCTTGCTCCTTTGTTTCTTACTCCAGTTTCTGATTTAACACCTCTTATAAAATATTCCAATTGAAATCTGTGAACTGTGAAATAAACGTGTCTGCCAAAATGAACTGTGAGAAATACAAAATGCGATAAAATATTAGCTGCTTCGCGGACTAGTTTAGTTCATATAGTCTTCCGATGTCATTTTCAGTCTCCAGTTTTAACTTCTATAATGCAGACGTAAATTGAGGCCGAGAAAAGAAACGCAAGCGGCAAGGAAACCAATTTTAAATATTCATTGTGTAGAGGAGAGGTAAAGCTTTTATTGTAGATATATGCTTTAGCGATTCATAAATTTCGAGATGTAATACAGTACAGCAAGAAGCTCAAAAAGGTGACAAATGAATAGTAAACCTTAGTTTTAAATCCGCAAAACCCCAAGAATTCAGAACGGAAAACATATCGAATGCTGATGGTCACATTGCAGCTTAATGGCGGAAAGACGCGCCACCAGGTTAGGAGGTTTCTATTGCGGCGCTTGTAGTTTCTTTGGTTGAAGTAAGCAAGCAAAGTATTTGCATAATTTTGTTTCTCTCGGAATATTTTGGGCGTATGTTTGGGGGAAAAGTTCCATTAGGCACATAGAGAGTAAAATTACATCCTTCTTTTCTCGGAATGCTTTTCAAAGTGGGTTTGGGTTTTATACCTTCATTATGGCGCCTGAATTGTTTAGACTTCACTAAACACCAAAATGTCGGCAGTTCAAGCGGAGCTGGAACGTTTCGCTGAATAGTGTGATGTGGCTAAGAATTTCCAAAACAGCTTTTAAAATTCTGTTTAAAACATCGCAGTTGCCCAGAACCAGCAAGTGTGAGCAGGAGTCTACTGGCAGGAGCTTGAAGTCACTCAATGATGTTCTGAGTCCTGCCAAGCAAACACTAGTGGAAGACATCTGGCTAGCGTAAACTGCAAAACACTAAATCACGGCTTGCAAAACAGCAGCTTATATCGTATGTTTAGAAAAATATACCTCAGGATTGCTCTGTGTGTGATTTAACCGACACTGCGAGTGACGGATCCTCAAGGAGGATGCGCATTTTGAATCCTGACTCGTGTCTTCCCTCTAAGCTGTTTGACTCAGAACAAATTATTGCATATACCCTTCGTGAATGTTTTTCTTAAAATATGTCATATTAATATGACAGAATGCTCAAGTCAATAACAAGCTGCGAACACTGTATGACGATCTAAACCACAACTTTTTCTCGTTGCTCCTCAATAGTATACTTAGGTAGATTTGCAGCTGCAACTAATAAGTATGTCAATCATTGAAAGAGATGGTTGCTGATGGTGATTTTTCTGTGATAAAGAGCTACGTAGATGAAGCCTAATGAAGACGACAACTTCTACTGCACAATGCGAAAGTGTCTCGGCGAATGAAGACGACGATGTTTGCTCTAGAGCGCAAGAGTTCAGTCAAATTTTCGAAGCCTTATGACCTTGATTTGTTTTTAGAAATATTCATTGTCAGTCCAATTCAAGGTCATAGTCCGAACATTTGACGGAACTCTCACGCCCTGCAGGAAAAAAACATCGTCGTCATCATTCTCCAAGGCACTCTTGCGTTGCGCAGGGAAATTTGCCGTCTTGATGAAGTTTCATCTACGTCACTTCATATAATCAAGATAAATACGCTCTACAAATAGGCCTTTAAAGCGAGTGCGATTCATTCATTCATTCATTCATTCATTCATTCATTCATTCATTCATTCATTCATTCATTCATTCATAAACCTTTATTCATGAGGATGACCTGAGGCCTAGAGGGGAAGGGGGTGGGTTAGGTGAGCTTGAGGGCGCCAGACTCCGACATGACAGACTCCGACAGGGCACTAAGCTTGCGCTTGGCGTTGGTATTGGGGGCTGTCCAGTCTTCGTAACTCTGAATGTGGTGAGCAGATGTGTAGCGTGCGCGGAGGCCAGCCGTGCCAGGACAGGTCCAGACCAAGTGCTGCAGGTTAACGGAGTCAGCAGGGCAGTTGGGGCAGCTGATCATGGTTCGGCGCCATTGACTCATAATGTCCGGTGTGTACGCTGCACCGGCTCGCGCCTTGTGAGTTAGAACTTGGGCAGAGAGGCCGGAAGGGATCGGAGGAGTAATACCGGGGACGAGGTTCGGCAACAAACCCCTTCGCTCATGTTTAAGCCGCGTGATGACAGAGTCCGGTATGATGAAGGAAACAGTAAGGGTGGTCCGAGTTGGACGGGCCCACATCAAGGCTATGCCGACGATCTTCCTCTAGCTGCGCGCCAGCGGCCTTGTGGGCCATTCTGTTCCCAGTTCCTTGTGCGTGATGTCAAGGTGTCCAATGAATTCGTACCGAGACTTGTGAGGTCTCTCGCAGGTATCGGCAGCATTCTTTGATGCTGTGTTGTACTGAGGTCGTGTAAGAACGGGCTTGCATTGTTTTTATAGCCTCTTGACTTCCGGTGTAGATGTGGATGAAACGATCTGTTCTTTTGGTGCAGTGTTGAAGGGCCTCGTCGATGGCTGTTAATTCGAGTTCAGTTGCGGACCAGTACCTGCGACCACTGTGGCTACTAGCGTGCAGCTGTGAACCCTCTTGGTAGTAAGCGGTGGTTCCAAACGTGATGCCGGTGTCATCGTCATGATATAGGGCGGCGTCGGTATAAATGTGGAGACCGATGTGCTGGTCTTGTGTATCAATTATGTGTCGTTGTCGGTGATCTCTTCCTGGCCCTTTGGTGTTGGTTGGAAGGGGTTTTAGATCTGTTACCAATGTTTCTGTCCATGGTGCATTAAGGTGGTCCAATATGGGCAAGTGTAGGTTAGCTTCGTCAAAGATTCGAGTGAGGAGGCGACGCCCGTTGGGTGTGTGACGCAGGCAAGTTTCATGATTGGCTCGGTGCGTAACAATAAGTGCATCCACTGGTGGGAGCTGAGCGAATCTGTGAAGCTCCGTGATGCGCGTGTGTACGGGTAGACCAGTTATAACCCTCAAGGCAGAGTTATAAAGTAAGCCAAGTGTCTTGTAATTGGCTGCGGTCAAGTCAAAGTAAGGGGCACCGTAGCGGAGCTTAGCGAGCAGAATAGCGACGGTGAGGCGAGTGCGACCAAGCTCGGTAACGTATTGTTGGGCGGATGCAACAGGTGGCATGAGGAAAAAAGAGCGTTGTGTCGTAAAGGACACTTTCGCCAAAGGCAATGACTGGTGTCCTGCCAAGGGTGTGCCCAGACCATCTAGTAGGAGAAGTCAGACTGGTGCATCACCGAGAAGCTTAATAAGCGCGTATTTATCTTGTTTATGTGGAAAAGCGACGTAGAAGGAACTTCATGATGACGACGGCTTTGCGAGTGCCTTGGAGGATGAAGACGACGAAAGTTGAGTCACATGATCGGAGTCATATGTCCTTGAATGTTGCCGTGGTAGCAGCACAGTTTACAAATTCTTTGGTCACAGGTTTCGAAGCTATTATCTAGAGTGCGAGTGCGACCATTTGCTGAGGTTTTTGGGACGCTACGCACGAAAATAATAACATTTATATCTGTTCAGACGTAAAACATGGAAACCAAATTCCATATTCTCTGTTTTTGAAAGGAACTTTACAATAAACGCACCTAGTTGAATAATCGAATGCTCCTCACTCTCCATCACAAGTACTTTTCCGGTCAAGCTGCCAATACTTAAAGAAAACATTGTTGGTCTCTTCCAGCTTAGGCAAAGGTGAAGGTATTTAGATTACTGACGATTTTAAGTAGCCATAACAGTACTGATGTCTATATATAATGTATTTTAGCAATGGCTTCCACCAGCGCTGCGAATACGAGAGGGAGTTAAATCCTTCTGAGCCAGCGTATTGTCTGAAATTTATTCAACACACAAACTAAAGCTGAAGTGTTGCCTCGGTCGAAATATCATGCGCTACTGAGCTTGGCAATTTAGCTACTTTGTAGGTAGATCTAGGCACTTTAGGACTCGGCTAGTTACAATTTGTTTTAGCTACCAGTGGCTGTTTTATTTCCTTTTATCAAAATCTTGCTCTTAGTCTAGCATTTCTAGCAAAATCCAGCTTTATCCTAGCAACTTTGCGGAATCACCATGGAGTCTCTGCCGCTCCAATTGACAGAAAGAAGAAAACCACTGAAATCTAAGAAGGAGATAAAATAGAGGGACTGCGAACGGGTGTGCCTTGCTGCCTCTGCCTTGGCGAGAAAAATAAAGAGCACATAAACAAAAAAGAGGTGATGCGGCGGAGAAGCTTCTGAGCGGATTCGCCTATCGCGCTGCGTGGGGCACCCGATGACTACCGAATTTATGCTCGTGATACAATATGGCATATGCGTGTACAAGTGCCTGTTACAAGTTTGCTGTTTGTTATGCTGCATATATTGTATTTATCAAGTTTAATTGTTGTTCTGTTCTAAAGTTTGGGGATATAATTTTAGCACTCGGTTTTGTCACATGTTCTGGCTGCGGTAACAATTTAGATGTACCTTTGCCAAAGAAGTTCATTTTCGATATCACAGTAATGATGAATTCGCACTAAAATGTACAAAAGTAGGTACACTCCAACTAGCACCTCGTCTTTTGGAGTGGTTTTGCTTTGTTAAAGAGCGGTCGAGGCACACTAGATGCTCGGTTTTTCTAACTAGTTCTCAGCCAGCATTGCTACCTGGTGCGAACAGAGGAGAACTAAAGAGGTGAGTAAAAAAAACAAAGCGAGAAAGAAAGAAAAAAGAGACACGCGTCTCAACAGCTAAAGCGGTGGCGAGCGCAATGACAGTATGCACGGGATATGAGATACACCGATGGCAAGGAACCTCCGCCGCGAAGGCCAAAAGCCCCTAGACTGGTTTGCCAGTTCCTGAGGGCGGGAGCAGCCAACCTGGCCCGGCCAGGTTTTAGTAAATGTTTTGCGAAAACGGCGATAACTACGCCTGGCCTAATGTATTGCAATAAAAACGAGAGCACATATTATTCGTTCGTATTTGTTCTGCGTAGCTGCATGCCTGCAAAAAACAACTTCACCGCGGTGTTTACTCTTTTAGTGTAGTTCCCAACGCGTGGGTTATACATTCTAAAACATTTCGAGAGAACACTTGAGGCTGAAATGTCTGCTAATTTTTATCTCTTTGCAAGATGTTTATCTACGTTTGTCTTAATCCACGTTGCCGTCTAGCTACGTTTCCTGTGAAAATCTGGCAATCCTACTCTTGACCGCCGACTTGAATACACAAAGCATGACTTAAAATTGAAGCTAAGAACTAGCGATGTCTCCAAGGCACTGGTGTGACTATTCTGAGGAAGCACCGTTTGCGATTTTCATTTCGAGAACTATAATACTAAATGGAAAGCGTTCCTCTATTTTCCTTAGGATTGATTCAACCACGTGCACACGAACAATAAAATACTGGACAGATTATGGAGGCATATGGTATGATTTTTACCAAAGGCAAGGACAGAAGCTGCCACCTTAACAAAACGGCAGATATTGCCAGTAAGGAAATGGCATCCCGAAAAGAATGGTGTCGCGCGTAAGGTATATATTTTCGAGGGCTGCAATAT
>JAJIZL010012094.1:3662-16655 GCA_023969395.1 Amblyomma maculatum
GTTCTCCTCTTCCTCGCCGCAATTCGCCACCGTCATATTCTGGCCACGTACCGGAAAACTAGCCAATGCAGCTCCCGGAGGTGACGCTGCATTTATGACCCGGACTGAAAAACCTCTGTTGACCCCTGCCCTACAAAATAACCGTATCGACGTCCTTGTGGATGGAGTTCCCGTTTCTGCTGTAATTGATACAGGCGCCCAACTGTCCGTTCTCAGCTCCTCATTTCGCCGTCGCCTCAAGAAAGTCCTTACCCCAGCCGTCTCGTCCACAGTTCGCGTCGCCAATGGCAGCCCTGCTGCCGTGGTTGGCATGTGTACGGCGCGAGTTACAATTGCTGACCGTCATGCCCCAGTGTTGTTCACCGTCCTACATGAATGCCCCCACGACGTTATACTTGGCATTGATTTCTTAACAGCCCACTCTGCCCTTATTGACTGCTCTAACGGCCTACTTCGCTTGGACCTTCCGCTCTGCTCTCAAGACCCCTCCTGCTCACCCCGACTTCGATCAGCACAGTTTAGCCGCCTTCCTCCTGAAACTGCCGTTTACATCCCCATGTCGCCATTTCCGCCCGTCCCAGATGGCGACTATCTCGCTTGTCCCATTACTGATGTCATGCTGCAGCGGAACTCACCCTTCCTCATCTAATTGTGCACATCTCCCAGAACCGCACCACTCTCCCAGTCCTTAACTTCAGCTTTTCAACTCAAGTACTGCCCGAGGGAATTTCATTAGCTTCGCTGTCACCGATGACCGATTGTGCCATTTCAGCTCTGTCTACAGATCATACAACTGCCGTCCCTGCCAACACCCCCTCGTCGTCCACATCGCGCCCTGATCCGCTTAACAGCATGATATCAGCTGATCTGCAACCTGAATTCGCCGCTGATTTACACAAGCTTTTGTTTACCTACAGTGACCTTTTTGACTTCGGCACCCGCCCATTGGGTCAAACGACAGTTGTAACCCACCGCATTGACACCGGGGACGCCAGTCCTATCCACAGGCGGCCCTATCGTGTTTCGCTTGCCGAGCGACGCGTCATTCAAACGGAGGTCGAAAAGATGTTAACGAACGACATAATCGAGCCTTCCAGTAGCCCCTGGGCATCCCCTGTCGTGCTGGTCAAGAAGAAGGATAACAGTTGGAGATTCTGCGTTGACTACCGTCATTTGAATAAGATAACCAAAAAAGATGTATATCCTCTTCCGTGCATCGACGACGCGCTTGATAGTTTGCACGGAGCCAGCTACTTTTCATCCATCGACCTTCGTTCCAGCTACTGGCAGATTTCTGTCGACGAGAGAGACCGTGAAAAGACAGCGTTCATCACCCCTGACGGCCTCTATCAATTTAAAGTCATGCCTTTTGGCCTATGTAACGCCCCTGCAACTTTCGAACGGATGATGGACTCATTGCTGCGCGGCTCCAAATGGACGACTTGTCTTTGTTACTTAGACGACGTCATTGTTTTCTCGTCCACTTTTGACAGCCACCTCTCTCGGCTTTCTACCATTCTCGAGCTATTCCGTCGCGCCGGCCTTCAACTCAACTCAAAGAAATGCAGTTTCGGCCATCGGGAAATCAAAGTGCTTGGTCACTTGGTTAGTGCTTCCGGTGTTCAGCCTGACCCTGACAAGATACGTGCCGTCAGAGATTTTCCCACTCCGCGTTCATCCAGCGATGTCCGAAGTTTTATTGGCCTATGTTCCTATTTCCGACGATTCGTCCCGAACTTCGCAGTCCTTGCTCGTCCGCTCACCCAACTCCTCAAGAAAGACGTTTCATTCTATTGGGGGGCTGAACAAGTTGCAGCTTTCTCAGAGCTTATTGCTACTCTAACTACTCCACCAGTCTTGGCCCACTTCAACCCTTCCGCCAATACTGAACTCCGTACCGACGCAAGTGGCCATGGAATAGGAGCTATTCTCGCTCAACAACAACACGGCCGTACAAGGGTGATTGCGTATGCCAGCCGCCTCCTCTCAACACTCGAACAAAATTATTCTATTACAGAGCGAGAGTGCCTGGCGCTTGTCTGGGCTATTACGAAATTCCGCCCTTATTTGTTTGGCCGCCATTTTACTGTGATAACAGACCATCATGCCTTGTGCTGGCTTTCCTCTCTCAAAGATCCTACTGGCCGTTTGGGGCGCTGGGCGCTACGATTACAAGAATACACCCTTTCCGTCGTCTACAAGTCCGGCCGGCTTCACCAAGATGCAGACTGTTTGTCACGTTATCCCGTCGACTCCCCTAGTCCCACAGACTCTGACGATGATGAATATGTCTTACCTGTCTCCGCCTTTGCCAACATTGCCAAGGAACAGCACCTAGATCCTTCTCTGCATTCCATTATTCTCCGTCTTACCTCCGACCGCCCTGACCCATCTTTCGCCTTATTTGTGCTCCACGAGAATACCCTATACCGACGTAATATGCGACCAGATGACATAGACCTTTTGCTCGTCGTTCCACAACACCTGCGTTCCACCATCCTTGAACAGTTCCATGATGCTCCCACGGCTGGCCACTTGGGTGTCTCTCGCACATACGACAGCCTGCGCCGACGTTTCCACTGGCCGGGGCTCTACCGCTCTGTCCAGCAGTACATTGCCGCGTGTGAACTGTGTAAGCGTCGGAAGAAGCCCACAATTTTGCCTTCAGGTCATATGCAGCCGATACCCATACCAACTGACCCATCTTCCCGTATAGGCGTTGACCTCCTTGGCCCCTTTCCAGTTTCCACCTCGGGGAACAAATGGATCGCCGTCGCCACCGATTACGCTACTCGGTACGCTATTACCCGAGCCATCCCGACCAGCTGCGCCACAGACGTCGCTGACTTCCTTCTAGAAAACGTAATTCTTCATCATGGTGCTCCTCGCGAACTACTAACTGACCGTGGCCGCTGTTTCCTGTCGCGAGTGGTTGACGAAATTCTCCGTTCGTGTTCCGTCCGCCACAAATTCACCACCGCATATCACCCCCAGACCAACGGCCTCACGGAACGTCTAAACCGTACCCTCACAGACATGCTGGCCATGTATGTGTCTGACGACCATCGAGATTGGGACGTTCATCTCCCCTTTGTCACATTCGCCTACAATTCATCTGTCCATTCTACCGCTGGATACTCCCCATTTTATTTATTATTTGGCCGACACCCGTTACTACCCTTCGACACCTCTCTACCCGCGGCAGACGCCACCAGTACTTACACAAGTGATGCCATCACCCGCGCTCATGATGCCCGCCGGATAGCATGCCAGGCTCTCTGCATCCCAAGACTCTCAAAAGATTCGGTACGACAGCCGCCACCGTGATGTCCACTACACTCCTGCATGATCTCTCGTTTTGCTGTGGCTCCCGTGTCGTCGAGTGGGCTTGTGTGAAAAACTTTTGCCCCGTTACACTGGCCCTTATCGTGTTTTGCGCCCCTTGACCGACGTCACCTACGAAGTTGAATCTGTGGTTCCGAAGTCCACGTCCACAGCTCCAACCTCCGAAATAGTGCATGTGTCCCGTCTAAAGCCCTATCATCAACGTTCTATTTCGCTAACATAGATCGCACCGGGACTGTGCTTTTCCCGCGGGGGGGGGTAGTGTTACTTAGCTGTATTCGCTGTTCGTGATGAGGATGAAGAAGTGCAACAGACTCCGAGAAGACGACGACGCTGAGTGTTGTGAAATCGGTGCCCTCATCAACGTTAGTTGTGCGGACAGCTTTGGGACTGTAAATCTTCCACGTAACATCTCTATATGAATAGCGCCGGTCCTAAACCGGAGCCCTGAGGGACTGCAGGCTTCACATGACAAAATCAAGGCTTCGAACAATCGATAACAACAGACTGGCGTCTCTTGCTTAAGTACTGTTCAACCCAAGAAATAATGTGTGTTTCTATTTTATCTCGTGTGGCCATATGCCGTCATCTTGCCCGCCTCAACACGGCAGCGTGCCAGGAAGACCGCAAGACTCGCTATGATTCTACACATCGAGTGGTCTCTTTTCGTCCTGGCGACGAAGTACTGCTTTATACACCATTGCGCACCCCTCGCCTTAGTGACAAATTCCACCACCGCTACGTAGGTCCCTATGAGGTCATAAGCCAAACTTCCCCAGTGAACTACAAAGTGACGCCTGTTGATCCCCCAGCTGATCGACGCCACCGTGGAACTGAAATTGTTCATGTGTCTCGCTTGAAACCGTTTGTGCGCCGCGATGCATCGCTTAGTTAGGAGCGGCCAGGCTGGCCGCTTCCGACCCCCCGGGCAGATTGTGTGAGCCTTTCGTGGATGTTGTTGTTGTTGTTGTTCTCCTCTAATGTGATGGCACATACCCACACAGGGGGATCGGCCAAGAATTGGGGTGCAGAGATATTAGATTTTGAGATGTATAACTACATCGGAAAAAAAAAAATAATAAATGCTAGGGAATAGAATAGGAAATGTAAATATGATATACCAAAATATATAAGAGTAAATTCTAACGCACGCAGTAAGAGAATAGTAAGATTTATATGTACAGATTAAAACTTCAAAGCATATTAGCCAGGTAGACGTTTTGTTTCTATTAAGAAGTTTTGAATGGCGTTGAAAACATACCTGTGGCTGTACCCAAGCATGGTGGCACCGAACGATAATAAAATTTGGCTGCTCAAATTAAGACCCAGCTGTTGTAACGGCTTCTCTAAGTACCGCTTTCTCATCATGGTAAAACGGCGGCAAAATATCAAGAAATGGTCTATTGTTTCCGGTTCCCCGCAGAATGCGCAGACAGGAGAAAGCGCCAAACCAGACCTGTGCATATAGAAATTTAGGGGCGGAATACGACAGCGTAGCCTTGTTAGAGAGACCTCAGTCTGCCTTGACTGACATGATTTCCTATTCCACGAATACTTGAGGTGCAGGTAGTCATCCGAGGATAAAATAGATCCAGACTGCGTGCTTAATAAGGCACGCCGCCGAAATCTTGCTGCTGTTATGTACGCTGTTGCCGGGAGGATGGGCAATACAGGGCCGTTCAGAGAATCTTTGGCTAGTCTGTCTGCAATCTCATTGGCTGTCACATTGCTGTGTCCTGGTACCCACACTATATGTATGAGCCTCAAATGTGAGGGGAGCAATGAAAGAAAGGTGTTTAAAATTTGCGAGTCCATATTCGAAGAAAGCGACAAGCACAAAGAATAAAAGTCTGTAATTACAGCCACTGTTGAGTATGTTGTGTCTAGTTTGCGCAGAGCAAGCACCACCGCCAGCAACTCCGCCTGGAAAATTGGAGTAAAATCCGGAAGACGGACTGAAAAAGCCCAGTCTAAAAGCGGACAGTATATTCCAACGCCGGCTTTTTCATTAAATTGAGAAGCATCCGTTGCTATCGTTATGCTAACGGGAAGACTTTGTAAATGATCTTCTAATAATCCATTTAAAATGTGAGGTGCTAAGTGTTTCGCATTATTTGGGAAAATGTCATCAAAGATAATTTGAACCGACGATGCACTTACTTTTGTTGGAAAGATGTTCGAAAGGACTACGTGCAAAGGTTGTAACAGATTTTGCACTAGAATTACCTGCGGGGTATGAAACCGAGGCCATACGACTCCAAAAAAGGAGTCTGGCTCGCAACAAAAAATTGATATGGAGCGGTGGAATTGTGATTCATATATTTTCAGATACGTCTGGACAGTCAAGAATTGTAATCTAGTTATTAACGGTGGTATTCGGGCTTCAAGGTATAATACATTATTAGCCACGAATTTGGGGAGCCCAAGGCATAATCTAAGCGCTTCCCGCTCTAAAAGAACAAGCGGACAAATTTTGTAAGCAGGTGAACCAGAAAATAACACAGATCCAAATTCTATAATTGGGCGGACATACATAACATAAATCATTAATAGTGCGTCTCGCCGCATCCCAGACCTTGGACTGCTTAACCTGCGCAACATACCCACAGCACGTGCCCCCTTCGCTGCAACATGTTCAATGTGATCCCTCCATGCCAGATGGTCATCGTAAATCACCCCTAGATATTTCAAAGACTTGACTTGAGGAATCATTTCCTGCTTAAATGTTAGAGCAAGAGTTACCGGATCCTGAATTTGGAAAACAAGGAACGCGCACTTTTTAACATTTAATTTAAATCTTAAGTCATCTAACCAATTTTGAAGGAAGCTTAGGTACGATTGCAGGCGCCTGTTGAGGGATTGAATGTCAGGTGCAGCCGTAAAGAATGCGATGTCATCCGCATAGACATACGTGCGGATCTCCTGATGAGTGGGAATTGAACTCATTAAAATGTTAAAGAGCACGGGCGAGAGAGCTGCACCTTGAGGGACACCTCTGGTTTGTTGATATTTGCTAGAATGTACTCCATTCAATGAACAGTAAAATTGTCTGTTTTGTAGGAATGTAGATATCCAATCAATTAAGTATTGTGGAAAACATAGCGATTCTAATCTGTGCAATAAAATTCGGGGCTCTACACTATCATAAGCCTTCTCTATATCTAGAGTTACCAATGCAGCATGCATTTTTTTGCGCCGCGCAAGAAGAATTCGACTCTCAAGGTCGGTATGTGCATTCCATATTGAAAATTTTGCTCGAAATCCGATTTGACAGGGACTTAGAATATGTTTTTGTTCAACAAACTCGGTAACACGTTTGAGTACGACCCTTTCAATTAATTTTACCAAGTTTGATGTTAAAGATATTGGTCTGATATTTTCCAAAGTATAGCCACCACCATTGTGTTTCCGTAAAGGAATCACTTTGGCTAGTTTCCAGTCACCAGGTATCCAAGAATGAATAATTGAATAATTTACCAATTCTAACAAGGAATTTGGAGACACTTCAGAGAGGATTTTTAACATTTTTGACGTTACTCCGTCAGGGCCAGGCGCCGCAGTTGGCTGTGCTATCATCATCTGTTTTGGTTTGGCTTGGCTTGGCTGGCAGCTGCGACTGCGATAGTGGCGCTAGTGTATCTGTGGCGCAAGTGTGGCGCAAGTGTATAAAAGCGGAGTGCGAGAATAAACGGGGGTTCATTTCGTCGCTTGGGAGCTCGGTGTCTGGACTGCTTTCTCTGGCAGCGTTCCGGCGCGGGTGCAACGGCGCCCCCCCCTGCCTGGGCTAACACGACATTGGCAACGTCATTATAATCGAAGAAAGCTGAGAAAAAGTAATTTTAGGAACATCCTTAACCGTATATACTGGGCCTACTAACGTAGGGTATTTGGGAAGTGTTGACAAAAAACGCTTTTCTAAACCTTTAGCGATGTTGTACATGCCATGATCTTCCTCTTTCATTTGTTCATACCATCATCATCGTCCCGCGGCGCCGTCTCCGGCACGCGCCTGGGTTTTGTCATCGGGTTAAAAACGCTAGACAAGGCATCGCTGGCCTTGCCGTCACGCCCTTGCCGTCTCAACTTAGCCTTCTTTCACAATATCATCATCATCATCATCATCATCATCATCATCAGCCTTACTATACCTACTGCAGGGCGAAGACTTCTCCCATATTTCTCCACTTAACCCGGTTCTGTGCTAGCTGCATCCACTTGACCCCTGCGAACTTCTTAACCTCATCCGCCCACCCAACTTTCTGCCGCCCCCTGCTACGCTTTCTTCCCTTGGAATCCAGTTTGTTACCCTGAGCGACCGTCGGTTATCCTCTCTTCGCACTACATGTTCTGCCAATGCCCATCTCTTCTTCATTTGCACTAGAATGTCAGTAACTTGAGTTATTTCTCTGACCCACTCTGCACGCTTCCTATCTCTTAATGTTACTCCTACCATTTTTCGTTCCATAGCCCTCTGCGTTGTCCTCAACTTAAGTAGAACCCTCTTGGTTAGCCTCCACGTTTCAGCCCCAAGGTGAGTACAGGTAAGATGCAACTGTTCATATATAGATGCATATTAAATATCAGCAGTTTATGAGGGACATGACCGACAGCCTTCTCAAAGCGTCTGAAAAGAGCATGACTTTGTTCAAGTACGTATAAGCTTTGGCAAAGTTCGTTCAAAGAGTTCAGATTCACAAGAATGCCCACGTTGGAATCCATGCTGGTTGAATACAAGGGCCTTGTTCTCTGAAATATATTTAATTATGTGCGAGGTTAAAATATGATCCAATAGTTTATAAATCTGCTGTTAAAGAGATACATCTATGATTACTGGGTTAGGTTTTGTCATCTTATTTGAATATTGACACCACGTGTGCATCCAACTATCGGGGATATCAGCACTGTCTAGAGATTGCTGAAAAATTACGTTAAGTATTAGTGAGCTATACGTAGTGCTTCGTGGAAGTTCAGTAGTGATGCCATCAGGGCCCTGGACTGGAATACGAAGATAAACGCTGAATTGCTTTGAACGTAACGGCTTGAGATCGACCTTCATTGCTGCATATTCTCCAGAGTACATTTGTTGTTATTGTTGACTGACATTCTGACTCTGTGCCATTCGCAACGAGGAGCATTAACCGGCTATCATTGGGCGTCAAACTTCACCTCATTTTGCCTCGGTTCGGGAAGGTGTTTCGCACTCCGCAGCCGTGACACCTAATGATGCTCCTTCTAAGGAAATGCGCCACATAGTACAGACGATGATTTTGAATAATCATCGATATGGTAGCTCGTGAACTAGGCATTTCAGTAGGCATAGTTCGAAGTACCATTCAACATGTTTTATAGTGTGAAAAACAAGTTCGCGTTGGACGTCAGGAACGCTGACATCTGAGCAAAAATTATGTTAAAAGCAATATAACTAAACGAAATTAGACACGTCTGAAGAAATGACAGGAGATTTCTAATCCGAAGTCTTTACAGGTGGTGACACATGGCTCCATCAACACAGTACGATGGGAGTTCGAACAGTAGAAAATGCATGCAATGAAAGCATAAGGATCACGAACCTCTGAAGATTTAGCGCTCAAATTTGAGCAGGAGAAATTATAACAACGACTTTTCAAGATATATACAAGAAATGTTTGATTAATGAGATTCGTGCTACAGAAGAAGATGACACGACACATTTATGCTTCTTTTACACCGCGCAACTATACCTCAGCTCTTCATTTTACTACTTCTTGCTTAAAGATATCACCACAAAAGCGAAATGACTTGGAAAGTTGCCGGCATATGTGTGGCGCGATCTTTTTGTTATGCTCGGGACGTTGGGGCCCCGCCAGCGAGGAACTTCTCTACAGGAGATTAGTGTTTATTAATAACAACTTTTGCAAGGAAGGAAAAGAAACCGAGACGCAAGTAGGTGAGCGTGCAGAGCCTCGGTAGCGCACGTGGTTGAGGAGGAGGCGTTAGACGGAACTGTATACTGCTTGAGTTTCACAAGCCCTCGCGAAGGAGACACTGCAGCTGGAGCGGCCGTGCGTCGGTTGCACACAACATCCCTTCCTCGCCGTGTCGGGTTATAGTCGGGTCGCCGTATCGATTTGGTTGGGTTCACGTTGGGGTCTTGGCGGAGTTGTTGGGTATTGCCTGGACCCGATTGGCTGGTTATCACAGGCTTGCGTCGCGCGGTCGTCTAGACGGTCTACAGTTTCTCCATTTACCGAGAGGGGTGCTGTAGGCAGATCATGCGCAGGTGAAGTTTGCGATGGCAGCGCGGTCACGAACGGAGGCGGCACAGAGCATTGTTGTTTATTCGGTGCTGGTCCGCTCGTACAAACGCCCGGTTGCGCCCGGTGGTGAATCTTAATTCTGTCGAGCATAAATAAAAAGACTAGCGCAAATAACACAGACACAGACATAGGAGAAGACAGGACGAGCGCTCTCCTTTGTCTGTGTCTGTGTTTGTCTGTGTCTGTCTTCTCCCATGTTTGTGTCTGTGTTATTTGCGCTAGCCTTTTTATTTACAATGACTCACCAACTAGCCCAGCTTTCTGCTTTGTCTGTCGAGCAGGCATGTAATCAAGGTGCCGACGAACCGTACCGTTTTTTGACTTGTTTAGCCAAGATCGACAGGTTCCTTTAGTCCAAGCAGGGCTTCCTGCGAAGTTGCGGAAAAGAACCGATTGTCCTACGATCAACGCGGTGGTCAGATGGCAGCTCGTGTCCGAACATGTATGAAGCTGATGTTCTGCCGTCATTACTGATGCAGTTGTGTGCTGCTTCAGCAGAAACCGATCCAGTCTGCACGCGAATGTTCCAGACTCATCCTTGGCGAATGCCTACTTAGTCTCGAATACCATTCTTTCTGATTGCCTGTTCGTGACCTGATGATAGGGAGCACTAATGTACGTTACTGTGTTCTTGTTTATGAAATCTCCAATCCAATTCGCACTGAAACAAAGGACGAGCCCCGTTCCAGCCTTTCGGTAATGACAAAAGTTGCGAACAGGTTTCGCAATTCTTCGATCAAAGTCCGTTACTCTATATTTCGAATGCAGTGCGCTTCGAGCCACTTGCTGCACGCGTCGACACGCATCAACAGGACTTTATCTGGAATATGGACGTTGTACATGCGGTAGCGTCCTTCCCGCTGATAACATCGTAAGAAAACAAATGCTTAAAAAAAAACAAGAAAAAAAAAACATTGAGGGCAGATCCATGCAGTAGCAACATCGTCTGATTGCGACGACGGGAGAGGCGGGTCCTTGGCACACAGCGCTTTGCGCAATTATGCGCGCGCCGTGGAATGCTTCTCCCAGATAGACCATTTAATCCTTAGAGCGCAAATTTTTCACAGAAATGACATTTGGTCGGCAGTATTTTATTATACCAATTGCTCGAGGTGCCTGCCTGATTCAGCCATAAGAAGTCGGATATTCGCGTCGTCTGCGGCGACAGCGAGGCAAAACATGCCGCTGTTTTAGCCGCTGGTGACGCCATGTGCGAAATTTGAGCTGTATGAGGGAGAGAAACAGTGTGCAGCACGCGTATAATTGCGTAACACGCTTCACTGATGGCTGTAGGGGTTCCCTGAGGTTAAAAGGTTTAAGCACCTCTATTCCAGACGTGGCGCATGCTCTGTGGAGTCATTCCTGCTGACAATAATACTGTCAAGGTAAAAAAACACTCACCCCTGGAATTCTTGCCAGTGTTTCTCCATCAAACGCTGGAAGATTGCCGACGCAGGGCACGTTTAGAAGGGAAGCAATTCACCTTGAACCGTCCTTTGGTGATGTTGACGGTGAGAAATACGTCGTCGACCTTTACCGGCTGATATGGCCTGGTAAAGGTCCATCGTTGAGAAGATGGTCCTACCAGGCAACATTACCAGGGATAGTACTACATAATAATATAGTACTACCAGGGATAGTACTACATAATAATTTAACTTCAATCGCACACGAACTTGTGCCGATCCGAGGGTAAGCAGTTCCTCTCCCGACCGAGTGCGCAAGTCAAGAGTTTTTTTCGAAAGCTTGGAGCGTTCGTTGGCCATGTTTGGTGTTACGTAGCCTCGCTGATTAGAGAACATGCGGCGTCCACATCGACTTCGAATTTGGGGCTTCCCTCGACTTTAACGTAAACAAGGAATTTTGGGCGTTTTCGCCCACTACCTGGGTGAAGCTCGTAGCATGGATCGCTGTGTGTTGTGTCATTGCTCACGGACTGAGCGTTCAGACTGTGCATTCCTTGCCTGGTGTTGGACTTTCCTTATTTTGTTTTCCCCTTTCAGATGATGCAAGCGTCCTCACAGTGCGTCCCTTCTTTGAACAAAAACGGCTTTGTACCGTCCTGAACTTGACGGTATCAGCCAACCATCACATCGATAACAGCGCCGTCGCGCCCTTGAGTCGCAGCTGCTGCCTCGTCGAGCTTCCTGATCGCAGTTCAGTTCAGTCGTTCAGTCATGTCCGACTCTTCATGACCCTATGGACCATACCTCGCCATGCTTTCCGGTCTCTGACTACCTTCCTAACATCACATAACTTCATCGGCAGCGCCTCGAGGATGCCATCTAACCATCGCGTTCGCTGCCTACCCCTTCTCCGGTGACCCTCAACCTTTCCCAACATCAAATCTTTCTCTAGCGACTCCTCTCTTCTCACCAGATCACCGAAGTAGCTAAGCTTTAACTTTAAAATTTGACCCTCCAATGAGCAGTCAGGGTTTATGGTCGACAATATCGACTGGTTCGATCTTCTGGCCGTCCAATTCCGATCTTCTGGCCGCCAGCACCCCAATTCAAACGCGTGAGCTCTGCTGTGTAGGGCCACCCAAGATAGGCAGGTCACGACAGAGAGTTCTGAAAAAATGTGATTCACTGAAGAAGGTAATGGCAACCCACTCCAGTATTTCCTGCCAAGAAAACCCTATGGCCAGTCCTGATCGCAGGGCCAGGTACAAAGCACGTTAAAGTCAGGTCTTTCTCCGCAGTCTTTGTTCGATGTGTTCGTTGCTGATCCCGTAGACGAACTTGTCACGAAGCATTATGTCTTGTGGGATTCGTTACAACGGGCGTGCGGCCTTCTGCCGGTGGCGTCGATGGTGGAGACGTTGTCATCAGCTTTTCAATGCTGCAGTTGGCTGTCATACTTCAGAGGGCTGCAGTGTATCTGCTGGTCGATTTTTCAAGCAGTTGGTCGCGTCGCTGGCTGTATAGCTCACATGTTCTGAGATCTAAGTGCTTCCGAACAAGTGTGACCAGGTCTCCATAGCAGAGTATTTCGGGAGTCTTCGGTGCAACCAGCGCGGAAAGTCTCGAAGGTGTCGCGTCTTTGCTTCGTCGGAGACATCGTTTTTCAAGAAGTAGAAGGCGAGGCGCGGAATCCGCGATGACCAATTCTTGCCCTTAAAAGGCTCGATGGCACAGTGCAATCATCCAGTAGCCATGAGCGATACTTCCAACTGCGTTTGATTTAAATCGTACTTCTCGTCACCAGTGTTAAATTCGGGGTGTTGGGGGCTGAGACACTGTGGGCACGGTTGCTTGGTAGAGACTAGTGCTTCCTTCTTCCAACTTTTGCAAAGGAGGGAACGAGAGAGAGAGAGAGAGAGAGAGAGAGAGAGAGAGAGAGAGAGAGA
>JAJIZL010012096.1:0-12128 GCA_023969395.1 Amblyomma maculatum
CGCCTACTATATATAGAAGTGAATAAGACTGGGCGTGTTGGTTAGACATAGTAGATTAAAGAGCATAGCGCGGAAACAAAAGCGAGGGCGACAACAAGACTAGGACAAGCGCTAACTTTTAACTTTTCTGTTGAAAGTTAGTGCTTGTCCTGTCTTGTCGTCGTCCCCGTTTTTCTTCCCGCGCTATGCTCTTTGAGTTAGGTACTGTATATGGAGCGAAGAGTGTTCTTCACATTTGAAATGGCCAATGGCACGCTGGTGCTCCTGAGTTTATTTAGTCTCGAGCACAGCGTGCATTCCACGAATTCGTTTAAGTTATTGACGAGATGGCACAAAAAGCCATTTTCCACAAACAGTAAAAAAAAAAAAAAAATCAAAGGCCACACCCACCAGCCGTACTTAGCCGTACGGCCGTACTCACAGCACTGATAAGCAGAGCATATGAGCTCCGCTGGCCATCGGCGAAGTATGATAAAATAAAAAAATGCAATTACGCGTCCCATTTCAGCACGACAGCTCGTACGTGTCCCTATCTGCCGGTAGCCTTCCGTGCGCTGCACTTTCGGATCGGCCTAGAGCAGACCTCTCCAAAAAGGGTCATAAACTGCCCGCTAACAATGCGCCAGAGATGGCGACACTTCTGCGAGCAGCGTTTCAGGACGGAGACCAAATCAAACTCCAGATGGGCAGATGCACATGGCCCACTGCAGGGCGGCGCGCAAACCTGGCTGTATTTATTTATTTACTTGTCTACTCTATATGTAGACGCTTGTCTATAATCTGCTTATGTAGACTGTAAACCTGACTTCAGTTTTGTAATTGCTAGTGGCAATTTAAGCTGCCATTATAAATGCACGCCAACAGTGTGTAAGAAATTCTATATAGTGCCCCTTATTTCATTTGATTTATTTGCCCTAAGAGATCAAAGAGGGTATTACATAAGGGGGTAGGTCACATAAGAATGCAAAATATTAAATATTACAAGACACAAGAGCAATAACAGTTACCACACTTCTGTGCGCGCACATAAATTGAAAGCACACATAAAACAAAAATGAATACCAAACTTCCTTTTTTCGCTGATGCACACCAAATGCTAAGCAGAACGGTGAAGACGAAAAAAAAAAGATATAATGAAAAAGCAGATTCCTCTCTCTGTCTTTTTCATATCTCAGCTGAAACAAAATCCTCAAGTACTCTTGAGAGCTTTTCTCGGTTTGTATAGTTTCAGCAATCTCTCTTGGTAGCCGACTCCGTTCACTGATAGCTAAGTGTAGAAATTTAGGTCAGTGCGTGGGAAAGATGGTTCAACTTAAAAGCTAAAATCAATACCAGCGAAAGGGCTAAAGGCTTCTGTAATAAGCGCTTCGGTGTAGGTAGTAGGATTTTATGATAACTCTTGTTAAATAATATTAGACGGGATATTTTAGGCCTGCTATCCAATGAAAGAAGGTTGAGGTTTACTCCTAATTTGACAGATGCTGGGGCTAGGTGAGTACTGCCGTGATAAAAACCGGTCAGCCTTGTTGTGTAGCTATTCTAACTTTAGATATGTCTAAAATAGGACTCCATATAAGGTTGACGCATGCTCTAGGTTTGGTTTGTGGGGTTTAACGTCCCAAAGCGACTCAGGCTATGATCGAGACGCCGTAGTGGAGGACTCCGGAAATTTCGACCACCTGGGGTTATTTAACGTGCACTGACAACGCACAGTACACGGGCGCCTTGCTTTTCGCCTCCATCGAAAAGCGGCCGCCGAGGCCGGGATTCGATCCCGCATCCTTGGGAACAGTAGTCAAGCGCCGTAACCACAGCGCCACCCCGGCAGGGCACGCATGCTCTAATTTAGAAAGAACCTATTGAAGTAGTAGAGAGAAACTTAGTGTCTTTGTTTTGCATTCTGTATGCTCTGGCTAGAATTTTTTCGACATGAATTTCCCGCGATAAGTTGGGAGTTACAGACACCTAAGTACTTATATCGCTTCGTTGTTGATTGTGCCTTTAAAAACTAATATTTCCACACGTTTAGTAAATCCGATGAGCTTGATTCTTTTGCATTAATAGTAATTTTCCAAACTCGACACTATTCTTCCAAAGTATGCAAATAGATTGCAACTATACAATCAACATAATTATGTAAGGGGGCGAAATAGCTAGGTCTTCAGCAAAGAGCCTGCGAGTAGACGTCATGCTAATAGAAATGTTATTTATTTATAATATGAATAGCGCAGGTCTTAAACCGGAGCTCTGAGGGACTGCAGACTTCACATGACAAAATGAAGGCTTCGAGCAATCGATAACAACAGACTGCCGTCTCTTGCTTAAGTACTGTTCAACCCAAGAAATAATGTGTTTCTAATTTATATCATCATCATCATCACCATCACCACCATCATCATCATCATCATCATCATCATCAGCCTGACTATCCCCACTGCAGGGCGAAGGCCTCTCCCATATTTCTCCAATTAACCCAGTTCTGTGCTAGCTGCATCCACTTGACCCCTGCGAAGACCTTAACCTCATCCGCCCACTTAACTTTCTGCCGCCTCCTGCTACGGTTTCCTTCCCTTGGAATCCAGCAGTTTGTTACCCTAAGCGACCATCGGTTATCCTCTCTTCGCACTACATGTCCTGCCCATGCCCATTTCTTCTTCTTGATTTCCACTAGAATGTCAGTAACTTGAGGTCTTTCTCTGACCCACTCTGCGCGCTTTCTATCTCTTAATGTTACCCCTACCATGTTTCGTTCCATAGCCCTCTGCGTTGTCCTCAACTTAACTAGAGCCCTCTTGGTTAGCCTCCACGTTTCATCCCCAAGGTGAGTACAGGTAAGATGCAACTGTTCATATATAGGTGCATATTAAATATCAGCAGTTTATGAGGGACGCGACCGACAGCGTTCTCAAAGCGTCTGAAGAAAGCATCAGTTTGTTCAAGTACGTATAAGGTTTGGCGAAGTTCGTTCAAAAATCCAGATTCACAAATATTATCACGTTGGAAGCCATGCTGCTTGAATATAAGGGCTTTGTTCTCTGAAATATTTTTAATTATGTGTGAGGTTAAAATATGATCAAATAGTTTATAAATAACTGCTGTTAATGAGATACGTCATGATTACTGGGTTAGTTTTTATCATCTTATTTGAATATTGACACCATGTGTGCATCCAATCATCGGGGATATCAGCACTGCCTAGAGATTGCAGAAAAATTATGTTAAGTATTAGTGAGCTATACGTAGTGCTTTGTAGAAGTTTAGTAGTGATGCCATCAGGGCCCTGGACTGGAATACGAAGATAAATGCTGAATTGCTTTGAATGTAACGGCTTGAGATCGACCTTCCTTGTTGCATATTCTCCAGAGTACATTTGTTGTTATTGTTGACTGGCATTCTGACTCTGTGCCATTCGCAACGAGGAGCATTAACCGGCTAACATTGGGCGTCAAACTTCACCTCATTTTGCCTCGGTTCGGGAAGGTGTTTCGCACTCCGCAGCCGTGACACCTAATGATGCGCCTTCTAAGGAAATGCGCCGCATAGTACAGACGATGATTTCGAATAATCGTCGATATGGTAGCTCGTGAACTAGGCATTTCAGTAGGCATAGTTTCAAGTACCATTCAACATGTTTTATGGTGTGAAAAACCAGTTCGCGTTGGACGTCAGGAACGCTGACATCTGAGCAAAAATTATGTTAAAAGCAATATAACTAAACGAAATTAGACAAGTTTGAAGAAATTACAGGAGATTTCTAATTCGAAGTCTTTACAGGTGGTGACAAATGGCTCCATCAACATAGTACGATGGGAGTTCGAACAGTAGAAATTGCATGCAATGAAAGCACGAGGATCACGAACCTCTGAGAATTTAGTGCTAAAATTTGAGCAGGAGAAATTATAACAACGACTTTTCAAGATATATACAAGAAATGTTTGATTAATGAGATTCGCGCTGCAGAAGACGATGACACGACACATTGATGCTTCTTCAACACCATGCAACTACATCAGCTCTTCATTTTACTACTTCTTGCTTGAAGATATCACAACAAAAGCGAAATGACTTGGAAAGTTGCCGGCATATGTGTGGCGTGATCTTTTTGTTATATTCGGGACGTTGGGGCCCCGCGAGCGAGGAACTTCTCTACAGGAGATTAGTGTTTATTAATTACAACTTTTGCAAGGAAGGGGAAGAAACCCAGACGCAAGTAGGTGAGCGTGCAGAGCCTCGGTCGCGCATGTGGTTGAGGAGGAGGCGTTAGACGGAACCGTACTGCTTGGGTTTGGTAAGCCCGCGCGAAGGAGACACTGCAGCTGGAGCGGCCGTGCGTCGTTGCACACAACATCCCACATCCCTTTTTCGCCGTGTCGGGGAATAGTCGGGTCGCCGTATCGGTTTGGGTGGGTTCACGTTGGGGTCTTGGCGGAGTTGTTGGGTATTGCCTGGACCCGCTTGGCTGGTTATCGTAGGCTTGCGTCGCGCGGTCGTCTAGACGGTCTACAGTTTCTCCATTTACCGAGAGGGGTGCTGTAGGCAGATCATGCGCAGGTGAAGTTTGCGATGGCAGCGCGGTCACGAACAGAGGCGGTGCTGGTCCGCTCGTACGAACGCCCGGTTGCGCCCGGTGGCGGATCTTAATTCTGTCGAGCAGGCTTAAGCATCTGGCCTTATGTAATCAAGGTGCCGACGAACCGTTCCGTTTTTTGACTTGTTTAGCCAAGATCAACAGGTTCCATTAGTCCAAGCAGGGCTTCCTGCGAAGTTGCGGAAAAGAACCGATTGTCCTACGATCAACGCGGTGGTCAGATGGCAGCTCGTGTCCGAACATGTATGAAGCTGATGTTCTGCCGTCATTACTGATGCAGTTGTGTGCTGCTTGAGCAGAAACCGATCCCGTCTGCGCGCGAATGTTCCAGACTCATCCTTGGCGAATGCCTGCTTAGTCTCGAATACCATTCTTTCTGATTGCCTGTTCGTGACCTGATGATAGGGAGCACTAATGTGCGTTGCTGTGTTCTTGTTTATAAAATCTCCAATCCAATTCGCACTGAAACAAAGGACGGGCCCGTCCCAGCCTTTCGGGAATGACGAAAGTTGCGAACAGGTTTCGCAATTCCTCGATCAAAGTCGGTGACTCTATATTTCGAGCGCAGTGCACTCCGAGCCTCTTGCTGCACGCGTCGACACGCATCAACAGGACTTTATCTAGAGTGTAGACGTTGCACATGAAGTAGCGTCCTTCCCGTTGATAACATCGTAAGAAAACAAATGCTTACAACACTAAACTAAACGGCAGACTAAAAAAAAAAGAAAAAACATTGAGGGCAGATCCATGCAGTATAGCAACATCGTCTGATTGCGACGACGGGAGAGGCGGGTCCTTGGCACACAGCGCTTTGCGCAATTATTAATTGCGCGCGCCGTGGAATGCTTCTCCCAGCTAGACCATTTATTCCTTAGAGCGCAAATTTTTCACCGAAATGACATTTGGTAGGCAGTATTTTATTATACCAATTTGCTTGAGGTGCCTGCCTGATTCAGCCAAAAGAAGTCGGATATTCGCGTCGTCTGCGATGACAGCGAGGCAAAACATGCCGCTGTCTTAGCCGCTGGTGACGCCATGTGCGAAATTTGAGCTGTAGGAGGGACTCAACTACTCAGATGAGAGAAGCAGTGTGCAGCACGCGTATAATTGCGCAACACGCTTCATTGATGGCTGTAGGGGTTCCTTGAAGTTAAAAAGTTTAAGCACCTCTATTCCAGACGTGGCGCATGCTCTGTGGAGTCATTCCTGCTGACAATAATACTGTCAAGGTAAAAAAACACTCACCCCTGAAATACTTGCCAACAGTCTTCATCAGACGCTGGAAGATTGTCGACGCAGGGCATGTTCCGAAGGGAAGCAATTCACCTTGAACCGTCCTTTGGTGATGTTGACGGTGAGAGATACGTCGTCGACCTTTACCGGTTGATAGGCCTGGTAAAGGCCCAGCGTTGAGAAGATGGTCCTACCACGCAACATTGCAAACACTTCTGCGGTTGTCGGTAGGGGCTTTAAATCTCAGTAACCCGCGTTATTCTAGTAGTCGCCACAAACGCTAATTTTTCTGTCTATTTTTCGCGCATACACTAAAAATGTGGTCATTTCGGCATGCTGTATCTGCTACAGGAAATGCCTTACTTTTGCAGGCGGTCGAGCTCTTCCTCTATGAGCTCTTTGATAGGCACTTGACGCGCCTTACAGAACTTGTTTGTTGCAAATTCTTCCAAGTCCAGATGAATCAATCAATGGTCCCACATAGCTGTCGATGTCTTGTTTAAATACATCAGAATCGTGAGCGCGAACCTCCTGTAGCTCTGGTCTTGGCTCAGGGATCCGGTTAATTCCGTGCACCCGATTGTGCAGTGCCCAAAATCAGCCAGCAAAGTTGCAGCCGGTTACTTTCATCACTAGCAGGGATAGTACTACATAATTATTTAACTTCAATCGCACACGAACTTGTGCCGATCCGAGGGTAAGCAGTTCCTCTCCCGACCGAGTGCGCATAGTCAAGAGTTTTTTTTTCGAAAGCTTGGAGTGTTCGTTGGCCATGTTTGGTGTTACGTAGCCTCGCTGATTAGAGAACATGCGGCGTCCACATCGACTTCGAATTTGGGGCTGTCATCGACTTTAACGTAAACAAGGAATTTTGGGCGTTTTCGCGCCCACTCACTGGGTGAAGCTCGTAGCATGGATCGCTGTGTGTTGTGTCATTGCTCATGGAGTGAGCGTTCAGACTGTGCAGTCCTTGCCTGGTGTTGGACTTTCCTTATTTCGTTTTCTCCTTCCAGACGATGCAAGCGTCCTCACAGTGTGTCCCTTCTTTGAACAGAAACGGCTTTGTACCGTCCTGAACTGGACGGTATCAGCCAACCGTCACATCGATAACAGCGCCGTTACTGGGGTTAAGTTTCTTTAAATTCTTCTTTGGGTTAAGAAGTCTCATGTACTTCGGAGCTCGACGCGCCCTTGAGTCGCTGCTGCTGCCTCAACGCGCTTCCTGATGGCAGGGCCAGGTACAAAGCACGTTAAAGTCAGGTCTTGTTCCGCAGCCTTTTTTCGATGTGTTCGTTGCTGATCCCGCAGACGAGGAGGAGGAGGAGGAAGAAGATGAGGAGGAAAGGGAGGGAGATTAACCAGTAAAAGCAACCGGTTTGCTACCCTGCACTGGGGGAAGGGGATGAGTGGATATAAAAGTTGTGAGAACTTGCCACGAAGCATTATGTCTTGTGGGATTCGTTACAACGGGCGTGCGGCCTTCTGCCGGCGGCGTCGATGGTGGAGACGTTGTCATCAGCTCTTCAATGCTGAAGTTGGCTGTCAAACTTCAGAGGGCTGCAGTGTATCTGCTGGTCGATTCTTCAAGCAGTTGGTCGCTTCGTTGGCTGTATAGCTCAGATGCTCCGAGATCTAAGTGCTTCCGAACAAGTGTGATCAGGTCTCCATAGCAGAGTATTTCGGGAGTCTTCGGTGCAACCAGCGCGGGAAGTCTCGAAGGTGTCGCTCCTTTGCTTCGTCGGAGACATCGTTTTTCACGAAGTAGAAGGCGAGGCGCGGAATCCGCGATGACCAATTCTTGCCCTATTGCTTGCCCTTAAAAGGCTCGATGGCACCGTCAATCATCCAGTAGCCATGAGCGATACTCCCAACTGCGCTTGCTCTAAATCCTATTTCTCGTCACCAGTGTTGGGGGCTGAGGCATGTGTGAGCACGGTTGCTCGGTAGACTAGTGCTTCCTTCTTCCAGCTTTTGAAAAGGAGGGACCGAGAGAGAGAGAGAGACGCGAGCGAGCGAGCGTGTGAAGGCCGGTCCGAAGAATGCGTCTCCGACGAAACGGTACGGATCGAATTTCGTTTCGCCAGACCGCGCATCGCTGGTGGATGGATGGACCGCTGCTAGTCGCTCCGCAGCAGCCGGCTTGCGAGCGCGAATGAGGCACTTGTGCTGGAGCGGCCGTGCTCCGTTAGCGTAAGAGGCAGCGCAGCTGTAGCGACCGTGCGTCGGTTATAATGCAGAAATTGTATCACCAGGCTCATGCTCAGAAGTACCACACATCACACGCTTTTATCTGGGAAGTCAGTTTTGCGGACTTAAACCATTGATCTGAAACCTTGCACTTTCATCTCAGTGATTCTTTAATTGTTTTAGTAACCTGTAAAAAGTTCTTGGCACGAAGGGTAAGCGGGTTCTTGCAACAACAATAAGTCTCCCTGTGTTGTGAGGATAAGAGGCGAAGTGGAATGTGTGCGTTTATTTTAAAAGGGATTAAATTGAAAACAAGCACTCTTCGTATTACAGCGTTCTTCAAGCGTGCCCAATGAACGCTTGCGGCATGGTAACTGAACGATCGCATCTGCCAGAGAGCGCGGCGAAGGTCTCAAATCCTCTCGCGTTCGTGTCTGGCATCCGGTCTGTTTATGTGACTCATCTTCACGCCGTGCGCCTGACGCATGCATGCTTGTGGGCTACGTGTTGTTGTGCAACCCAGTGATGGGCGTACAAAATATATTGTGCATGTGCTAAGCCATGTTATGCAATCCCATGGCAAACACAAAGGTGAGTGAGTTTTGGACGAATAGAAAATCTTCAAACTGATGTCACGTAGAGCTCTTCTTTGTATGTTTTACTTTTTATATGTAGAGACTCGAGAGGGTGGGTTATGTTTTGCTATTTAAGCGCCACCGCACTGCTGCTTTTTATTGTTGACTTGTCTATATCTAGGTGGACAGGGGCCAGGTTCAAGTAGCCGCGCAGATTTCCCGAGGCGGCCAGAAGGTTAATCGATTGCAACGTGTCAACTTGCCTTCAACTTGTCTGGGGTTATAGAAGGTAGATATCATTCTCGAGCGACTACGGAGAGGGTCCGCGGGGCGGCCAGAAAGTTTGTGCATTGCAAGACGTTGTAAATATCTTGTAAGTATTTCTTGTTTATATAAATAATTCGCCATTGATCTCTCTCAAGTTCCGCAAACCCGGAAATTTGAAGAAAGAAGAAGACATCAGAAAGAAAAGAACTTGTATATGTATGTGTACGTATACAACACGTAATCTTCACTCCGTTATTCGAGATTTATAAGTTAGCGACGAAAAGATAAAGCCTGCATGCTCCGGCTGCATTCTCCAGCTGTCAGCGGACGTAGCGTTAGGGTTGGACGAAGCCCCGAAATAAGCCCTTTATCGACCCCCCTGTCTCTCAGTTAAGTATAACTGATCATTTTGGCGAAGCCTGAAGCGCAAAAAGGACGGACGTGAGAAGCTTCCTTTACTTTTTCTTTTTGCCCTTCAGGCTTCGCCAAAATGAAAAAAACTCCACCAAATAGTAAAAGAAACAGCTCTAGCTGTTATGGTTCCTTGCACAGAAATCTTTATAGAGTCGTAGAAATATAAAGTCATAGTATAACAGTGACTCATATACTTCGGCTGGATACATTCGTTTAAGTCGCAACTTTTCGTATACTTCATCTTGGACGCTGATGCACTCAATGATCTTCGCTCATAACTTATAACCGTGTTATTTCGTGCAGCGTTTCAAACTGAACTTAATAAAGAGACTGTTCTTTCGGAGTTCCGCAAAGTGCAGGGAAACTATATGAGTGAGAAAGACGGCACTTAATAGCTGCCATGTGGTAAAAGGATGCAATTTCATCGCCTTTCATGTCATCCTGATCAAGCGCCAAAAATGCTCTGCACGACCGACAGCAAAATCTAGGACAGATAAAAAAACAAAAGAAAAATCCTAACTGCGCGTTTTTAGTAGGCCTTGGTCATCATGCATCGTCCGGTATTCTCCGGCCTATGCGATGCGCTTGTCTGCATTTTTCGCCTTCGGTTGAGTCCATCTTAGCCAATTTACAAGTACCCTCAAATGATTCGAAACAGTGAAATCACGAAATGCCTGAATTCCTTTATGTCTGCATTGAAAGGTGCTTTTACATGTCGCACAGGAAAGAACAAAGTACGAGCGTCAGATAAAGGGGGGCAGGAGGAGACATTTAAGGTCGGGGAGAGTGGAGATTATGTTAAAATAGCGCTAGAAACACGGACAGATAGGAAGACAAAGGGTGCGTTTACATGTCGCGCAGGAAAAAGCAAAGTATGAGCGTCAGATAAAGGGGGACAGGGAGGAGAGATTTAAGGTCAGGGAGAGTGGAGAGGCTGGGCGGATGAACGTTTCTGGCCTGCTATGGTAACTGCTGCGGAATATACAGAAGAAACGATTAGAGGGGTTCAACGATGCTGAACCGGATCTGGATCGAAAGCTTTCGGTGCGGGCAACTCGCTGTTGTCGTTCGTCTCTACCAGGGGGGCCACTACCGAGTTGTTATTATCACCAACAGTTTCTTCTTCTTCTTCTTCTTCTTCTTCTTCTTCTTCTTCTTCTTCTTGTTCTTCTCCTTCTTCTTCTACTTCTTCTTCCTGGCTCAAGGTCATTCGTGGAATCGGCGCCACTGCGGAGGTGCGACCACGCTGAAGAGGCGAAGCGGCTGGCGCAGTGTTTCTTTCGCAACAAAATAGAGTTGTACCTTTAAGCTCTATACGCAGCACACTCACTTAGAGGAGAAGCCCGGCCCGATTTAATGGCACCGCCAACCATTATGAAAGGCAGGCGAGATATTGCTGAGACAAACTCCGCTCAGGCGATAAGGTCCAGATTGCGGAATATTACGAAGGCTTGTTGCATTCGCTCATCCTTTGTCTCTGCTCCCGGAATACGATTAGATGAGCGAAGTGCTGGGACGATTCCGATAATCGCTTCGGCTCTTATGTGCACTGAATTTGCCACGCACCATGTATTTAAATGCTTACTCAGATACTATTCACGCGCCAATCGTATGATGAACACGAATGCATGAGATACGTACGTCTCCGATAACGCTAGTACGCGACGGATAAAAAAAGATGTTAATGAAAAGTTCTGAAAAGAAATTTTGCTCAATGATATCAGAACGACAGGCTACAGATAGCGCGATCCACCCAGTTTTTCAACTACCACGAGGCGGTACACTGCATTTCTTCGCGAAGAATATATTAAATGCTATAGATGCTAATATATGTGTGTAGGGAATACACATAAGTTTCTCAACACACACTTTGCTTACTACACTCCCTTACACACTCTCCTATATTTTAAGCACGAAATGCTTTAACGCCTGTTATCGGCGCGCCGACAGCGAGAACAGGGCGCCGAAACAAGGGAGAGAACTAACTATAGTTGGTTATTTGAAAGGGGATGTGCTCCATTGTGGCGCATGTGGGCTGCTATCGCTTGTGGCCTTGATATCTTGCTCCTCGGCGACCTGGGCAGATTGTTGTGCGCGCAGTTTTTGCTGCCCCTGGTCTATGCTGCGCCGCATGACGTCGGTTATTTGGTTGAAAGGGCATGCATGATCGGGCTGAGGTTCGCATATTCTCCGCCGCATTTGTATTCTGCAAAGTATATATTTAAGTGAATTTTAACTAATATTGGTCGGCTTCAGAACTTGTGTGCTTCGAGCCGCGGCCTGGGAGTCGTTGGTTACCCTTTCGTGGGTATAGGGCTGGGAGGGGTAATCCTTCCTGCCCTTTTTTAGAAGGTTTTGATTTTATGAACGGTGAGAAAACGGTCCCTCGGTGATCTGGGCACGTGGTTTGGGAACGCATCTAGTGCTGCCCGATCGTGCACCAGAGTTCTCGGCCGTATTTATTGCAGCGAGCACTATCAGACTAATTATTGGGGGATAGGGCGGTATATTGAGGACCGTTTTCTACGTCCTCAATATTAGATCGTCTACTTTCTTTTTTTCAGTGTTAGTCAAGATATGGGCGTGCGTAGAATATGTGGCGATTCACGAAAGCTTTGTCTTTGCTGATGACTCCCTTGATGAGCTATAGCGGTTTGTTCTATGTAGTTATTCGTATTGGTGACACAGGTGAAGGTTTTTTTTTATTAATTTGAGCCTTATTAACAAGATCCTGACTTCTTCGACCGTTGATATGTCAAGAAGAACACGGAGGCGAGCCGAAAGAATAACCAGAGAGCGAAGCTAAACGAAGTCTCATGGGTCACTCCATGCTGCCTACAAGCAGCGCATACGTCAACAAGTGC
>JAJIZL010012140.1:0-12212 GCA_023969395.1 Amblyomma maculatum
TCATGATGCTAAATTTGACTATGTAGAATAACCGTAAGTGATAGTGATATCATCATGATGTCACATCCGGCCATGTATAATAACCTGAGTCTTCGACTTCCCCTACCTTTTTGATATGTGGTCTCGATATATAATGCAACTCATCGAAAAATCTCTTTTCAGCCATGTGAACACACAACTCTCACCTGTCAGCGCCATGCCAGTGATGTTTCGCTACCAAAGCCAGCAACATGTGCTTTTCGGCAGAAGGGAGCCTTTAACTATTGCGTTAATAATAGGGCGTTTTAATCATTCAGGGATGCCACATGTAACACTAAAGCCGTAGCTTTTGTTCTTAAAGCTTCGCCTTCTAGTTCAAAAGGTCATGAAGGGCGCAGGAGCCCTACGCTCCCCCCCCCCCCCCTCACAAGACAGGACACCTCCCGAGGCGTACAAAAGACGCGGGAAAAGGTCGGAACCGCCACTGCGGCTGGTGGGGGCATGCTTGGAGGCATCCGCGAGCTCGATTAGTCGTAGTGCTTGGTCGGCGGTAAAGTGGTTCTGCGTGGTTGATGGACGCCCGGGGTACGCTCGGAGATCGCCCACTTTGACTGGCCAGGCTTCTCGACCACCCTGCACATGACTCATGAAGAAAGAAAGCCGAGACATACGCCTTGTTATGATGTAAAGGCAAGTTCATCGCGGAGCGAGATAAGCATAAAAACCCCTTTGCTGCGCCACTTAGTGGGTGCTTGCGATGAAGGACTGTCGCCGACTGTGAACCCTGGGGGCCGCCTTCTCTTGTTGTATTGATTGCAGTGTTCCATGAGGGCGACATCCAAGGTCTCCCAGCCTCCCTCAGGGTTTCCGCGAAGCAACTGGAAAGATCTTGGCTGAACATGAAATAAATGGGAGCCTGTCATTCAGAGGCATCTGCAAAGGCAAGTTGAATAAGAAACGAGTTCACAGTCGAGGAGAACCGTCGCCGGCTAAAGCCCGTTGACCGGTTTACCGTAGTTCTTGTGGCGGAAGTCATCTCCTGTACACAGAAATCCATCTTTGTGACGCTCCGTGATAGCCACGGGCATGTTTTTCAGCATATTCAAGAAAACTGCACAGAATGCGACAAGACACAAAGGGAGAGTGTGTGTGTGTGCGTGTTTCTCCCTTTGCGTCCTGTCGCATTCTGCGCAGTTTTCTTGAATATGTCGATCCACTAACTGACTAAACAATCTGCACTTGTAAGCTTCGCGTTTTTCAGGTTTCAGTTGACCAGTTTTATAATGTTGGCAGGAGGATGGTAGGGCGTAGTCTTTTTGTGCGGTACTCCAAGAGCCTTGCAGGGGTCGGTAAATATCCTGCCCGTAAAATACGTCGCATTATCAGTGATAGCTGCACCGGGAAGCCGAACCGGGTGAACGCGTCTAGGAGCGTACCCCAGATTACCTTAGCGTCCAGTT
This sequence comes from Amblyomma maculatum, assembly GCA_023969395.1. Lineage (NCBI taxonomy): Eukaryota > Metazoa > Arthropoda > Arachnida > Ixodida > Ixodidae > Amblyomma > Amblyomma maculatum. Next base: position 1,440 of record JAJIZL010012140.1, read on the forward strand.
GATGCTGCGGGTACAACTCTACCGATTGGAAAAATTGTTCAGTGATTACGAACAAGTGGCGATTCCCTTTCACTGGCATGGGATAAGGCCCCATTACATCGCAGGAAACTATTTCCTAAGGGTATCGGCTCTTTACAGATTGCAGGAGGCCCAGTGGTTTCCCTCTCCTCGGCTTCGCGGTCTGGCAAGTATGACAAGTACGGACGTGTGTCAGGACATATACAACATATCCACAGTTCTAACATGAACCTTGAAACATATGCTTAGACAATTTGCCACAATAGAACTTTTGTTTGAGGGTTTTTTCTGTGTGTGTGTTCCTGTGTTCGTTTCACCTTTCTGCGTCCTGTGTGTGGCATTTGCGCTGTTTTAATTTGGTGTGTTGTATCGTGGTAACATGAAGAATCTTGTCTGATTCTGCAAATTTTATCTAAAGCCGAAGTTTCAGCTTTTCTAGGTGTAAAAATTTGGTTAAAATACGTAATGAATTGACAGAAAGCAATTATGTCATTTTATGGAAATATATTAGCCTACATCGTTCAGAAGAGCGATGAGGCAAAAAGAAAAGCTTATATGGAGAAAGATCAAGTAAACAATACATGAATGGAGGTCGCCACCTATGTCTTGGTCTATCCATTCCGTTAGCGAGTGCCATTTTGTTTGAAGGACAATGGCAAGCAGCTAATTCTGTCTAGGCATCCTTAACGCATGTCTGCAACGGGGCTTTGCAGTTTCCTTATACAGTAAGTACCCCTCATTTGGGTGAGGCGCATTGCAGTCACCACCAACTAAAACTGGACATCCCAGGTAGTGATACCTAACATTCAATAACCATCCCAAATTTATGCGGGCGTGAAAGCCACCGCCAGGTCTGACAGACTGACATAACTACAACAGTTGCGCTACTAAACTTGACTGCCACTGAAACTACCTCCTGATATGAATTACACCAGTTTTCCAGGGCAAGGCGGACCTAAGGAAACCCTGTGTCAATATACACAGTCACTTTTCTCGGAGGGGTATCCGTGTGCACATGTCGGTCGCTCATAGAGGGAGACACGTGTCCACTGAAATCAGGAATGGCTGGAAACGCGTTGCTCTCCTACCGTAACATGGTACATACATTGAGCTTGTTCATGCGAATACGGGATCTGAGCTTTCCGACCTTTGTAGAGAGCCCTCTACAGTTTTACGGAAGCACACCACGATAACTTGCAATTGCTATCTTGATTCCAGGTGTCCCAGGTGTTGCAAAAAGGCAGATGTGAGGTTAGATGACTGAGTGGCCATAAACCTCAGTAAAGATGTCGAAGAATTATCAGGCAGGGAAGCCGAAGACTTCTGGGTATCAGTGAACGACACAAGTGTAAGGGACATAATCGGTGGCGAGGCAGCATTAATATCAGCGGTTTGGGATTCCGTGGCTCGCCTACGATGAGCAAGCAGTTCAAGATATTTGCGGAGCTTACAGACATCTGCTAAAAGACGTTAAATTTGATCACCAACTGCCGTGACCGCATCATGCGGAGGTTCCGGCATATTTTTCAAGCTTGTACCCTGTTTGTGATGACATTGTGCACTCAATTTAGCGCTGTAAGAATGTGGCCTAGACGTTGCCGGTGGCCCCGTCTCAGATACCTTTGGAAATTCATCGTCATCCTACAGGAGAGCCTCAAATCTGTTAAATGTCTGAACTGGTGGTGTACTAACATGCTGATGCCATTGCCTCTGCATCCAACGACGGACCTTTTGAGTTGATTTTGGTTTTGTTGATCAAGTTGAAAAGGTGATCTCATGGTTATTAGCCTTGAAAAGGGTGCACCGGTAAGATACTGCTTCGTCTGGCAAAATTCATCTGGTGTTGTAAAAGGGCAGCACCTATGCATAACGCCAGGTCAGAAACAGCTCTAACAGTAGACAACACTCGATTTATAAGGTTGGAGGCGTTGCATGCAGCCATAATAGAATAGGCGAGTTGGGAGCTCAGAAGGCTTCGCACTGTGACGAGGCAAGAGCGCCCCTTTCCCATGCGAAGGGCTTGGATCAAATGATGAATGGGGCAGTAGAGCTCATCCTCAAGTGCAAGTCTGGTCTTCGTCAACGTCTACGTTGTGGACAATACAGCGTTTTAGGTTGGAACCATCCATAAGGCACACCTAGACCGGAACAGAGACTTCGCTTGTTACTGAAATGCACCTAACTGGTTGCAGACACTTAACAGCAGGCAAACACGGGAGTCACACAGCAATCTTATTCGACTTCTTCCTGTTCGTGAAGCCACGGAAATCATTGGTTCCATGACATGCGTCTGGGTTCACCTGAATAACTTTATTTGATACCTCCGTAAGGTACTTGATTGTCAGAGCCTTAATGGTCACTTATAGGATGGCGTTCCCACATTCGAAAATATTAGGTGTTTAGTTGTACAGGAATGCTTGACTTTGAACTTTTTTTTAGTGAAAGAGGACTCCAGTGCACTGTCTTTTGAAGGACGCTTCTCAGCACCGCGCTGCGCCGGCCGTCCAGATGGTAGCGCTGAAGAAATGTCCATCGGCGTGCTCGGCTCCTAACCCACAATGGTGGGTGCTCCATCACCAAGTGGAGGCTGGTTAGCCATTCTAGTTCGCCCTAATGACAGATCACTCACGGCTTGATGTGCATTTTGAGACGGCAGGATATGTGCTGCAACCGGTGCACCAGGAGCAGGAACCAATTGTTGGGACTCAGGCTCGGTTATCAGTAATTGTTCGCTCGCTAATGCCGTCGTGACAGGCGGCGCTGACTAAGGTACCTCCGCCAGCGTACCACAGAAGGCATTAGGCCTAGTCTCGGAGAGCAGTTCAGCTGCAGGAATTGTATGATGAATTTCACACAACCAGACGATAAATGAGCGTTCAGAATTTCCTCGGACTCTGAGAAGTCAATTCTTTTGATTGAAGTACCATATTTATGCGAGTGGAAGCTTTTCACTCAAGCGACAAGCAGCCGCCTCAGCAAGGACCGCTGTGCTCTTCTACAAGCGCGATCAGCTAAAGAGCGCTGTGGGCACGCGCTGGTTGCCTTCTTGTTCTATCGTATGGCACACAAACACAATTGAAGTCTCCCCCAATAAGACAGCATATCTTTCAGAATTAAAAAGGAGCAAACGTTTCTCAAAGAAAACTTGACGCTCTTGCGCCTTGTTACGGACATACACACAGGTTACTCTTGATTTCTTCTGGGTAAACAAAAAATCAAATACTATCAGACAACCCCTTGCGTCTAGCATTAAATACTCTTCTTCGATGCCAATTCAATTTCGCATCAAAAGTAAAGCACCACCGGAAGTGCCTACTGCATGACTCACGTTTATATTATACCGCGATCGAAAAGGCAACAATATGGAGTCCGTTTGCTCTTCAGCTTCGACTTTGTTCTCTTGTATAACTGCGGTATCGATATTGTTTTCAAGAAGGAGACGGCTATGCTGGTATTGCCGCGGCTTTGAAGCTAGACCTCTCCAGTTCAACGTTGCAATACCTAGCGCTAGTTTTTGTAATGCCATCATTTTCATTGAGCAAAAGATCCCGCATACACCATTAACCTTTGTAAAAAGCAAGGCTTGTTACAAAAACGTTGCATGACTAACAGCAGTCTACAGTTGCATTGACAGTGCAACCTTAAAGCTATGTCTAGCCGCAGCCTCCGCTTACAAGCGGGGGCTCCCAGATGCGCGCGGTAGCAAACACCACAGCGGCGGCTTGGCCGCCGTAAGCAGCTTGAAAGACGGACGCCTAACACCAGGAGCTTTCATCGGTGGTTCGCCGGCGCTTTCTTAAGGAGACTGCACGTTGTCGGCGTTATGTTTTGGCGGACGCTTTCTAGCCTGGCTTCCACTAGTCCCCACAATGCCCATAGCCTCCTCTTCCCGGATCTCATCAACGCTTGATAAGTCGTCAAAAAGGTTATCAGGTTATCGTTCGCCTTGTCCGCCTTCGCCTCCTATGATGCGTCTTCCTGAGGGCTGTGAGCAGACGCTAACCTCCCGCTCCGCTCTTAATAACTTTTTGACTGAGGCACTAGTTTCACTATGGTGCTGTCGCCCTTCTCTATCGCTGCTCAATCTGCGTCCGCCTCATCCATTAGCAGCTCTGATGTTTCTTCGGCCGAAGAGTGTCCGGTGCCGCTGGCGTATATCTGCTTATACTGGCCCCCTTCATGCCCGAAACACGGCGGCACGCCCTAAACTTTGGTACCCGGCATTCACGTCGAACATGACACTTGTCCCTGCAGTGCAACCGAGGGGAGCCCTGCCAGATAATAATATTAATATTAATAATAATAATAATAAATTACTTTATTAGAGAGAGACCACGATGAGAGCTGCCAGCTCGACCGGGCGCGTTGTCGACCCTTTGTCTGTTATTCCATGAACATGCCAAAGCTGAAAAGTGTTTCGACATCTTCGTTGTGCGCACATGGAAGCAGCCAGTGCAGCTTCATTCTAACGTCTTGGTTTGCAGGGTCAGTATTCAAGCAACAACCCCCCTTCACTTTCAATTCGCCAATTGCGAGGATCTTCTTCACAGCTAGCACATTTTCAGACACAGCCCAAACGTAGCTTATTCGATACGCCCCTAAGGTGGTTACATCGGGTAGGAGCTTAAGATTGACCAACGCCTCGCGAAACTCTCCCACTCGATACGGCCGGGCACAGGCATCAGCGTGAAGCAAAACAGTATTAAAAACAATACGACCTGTTGGCAGGCTGGGCGGGATCACCTCGTACTCGTTCACCGGTGCAAAAAAAAACAGTTTCTGCGACCAGACATGGCCGCTTTCGCGGCTTCTACGGAGCCTGTCATCACACGTCCATACACTTTGGCGGCCGGAAGTGGAATCCCCCGATTGCGCCCCAAAGGCAGGGCAGGGGCGTCATGCAGAAAAGGCTTCTCTAGGTATCAAAAGTACTAAAGCAGCTTCGTGTGTTGTAAGACCTGTTTTTTTTAAGTCATGAACAAGAGCACTGTGGAGATGAATCGCAGATGGCATGCTAGAGCACCAAACAAAATATCAGTTGCAGCTACTTCTTAGTTTAGCAAGCTTTGCTACGCTCTGCTGGCACATATGATACACTACAGCTGCAAACAGAAAACATGCCGCTTGCGGGAGGGCTCAAACGTTCAACGTTTCAGTTAGCAACCGAACGCGCTAGCCGATTCCTCCACGGAGGTGGGAGGGGAGTCGTGAGCTAAACTACTCAATGAGTGTTCTGTTTTTACGAACTTCTGTTTATTTTTGAAGCATGAACATAGATTAAAAGACATTAGTTGTGGTTTAACTCTGTTTAACCATAGTTGAATTGCGATAACAACGGCGGAAGCTTCTTTTGCCTGCTACATGATTCCCCTATCACGCCTTATCAGTGTAAGGTGCTACATTATTGGGCGCACTTGAGATCATCCTTTAAATGACGCGAGAACGTAAGTTACCAGTCTTCTTCTTTCTCCTCCTTTTCGGCTTTTCAAGGCCAAGCGATGCGTCCGCCGGGGATACGCGATGGCTCGAAACTTGGCGCAGTATTGCTATTGCAATAAAAACAAAATATCAATCAGCCGCAACTACCGGTTACTTGAGTTAGCTTCTCTGTGCTCTGCCGGCATTTATACTGCACTAAAGCTAGAAACAAAAACTAAGCCGCCATCGGGAGTGATCGAATCTCCAACCTTTGGGTCAACAGCCGAACGCGCTAGCCGATTGAGCCACGGAGTCTTCTTTTCCAGGCTTAGGATTGCAACAAATATAAAGTAGAGATGAACACATACACACTACATTCAAAAGTTAAGAGCGCATGTTACCTTACTTCAAGCGCGGCCATTAAAATTGTTTTAAGTTGCAAGCTGATCTAATAAAAATGCCCAAGGCGACGGGTAATTTCATGCTTTGACACTTCACACAATAAATGCCATGCTTTCTTTAAAGTGTACTCTCCCTAGTTGAGGATATATCTGCATGATGCACTGCCATTATTATCTTTCATATGCTATGAAGACATGAAACCATAAACATGTCGTATTAATAATATTAATATTATTATTAATGATATTAATAGTAATTATTAATAATATTAATAATAATAATAAATTACTTTATTAGAGAGAGACCGCACACCGTCACTTGAAATGGGGAGGAAGCGGATTTCGTAAGGCGTAACTGGGAAATCATTTTTTTAAGTGCGCTGCAGAATGTCCCACAAGAAGATGACATCTTCACAATATAAAAAAATATGGTCAATATCTTCTTGGCCTCCAGCACATTAGGGAGTTTACCGACCAAGGCACAAAGATACCTCTTTGTTCTAGCAGGGTCTAACGGGGAGAGTTCCAAAGTGTTAGAGAAAGAAAAATGGTTTCATAGTCTAACTGGTATCCGCTTTAGCCTTTTCAAGACCTCTTGAACCTCCTCTGCTGAAAATGTGGAACGGTACAATGGCTCTGGAATACATAGATCCATGACGTCGTTATAGAATTTATTTCGAGTGATGCTACTCAAATACTTTATTGAAAATCATGCGGAAAGAAAATGAAACCACCAGGCGACATCTCTCAGGAAGTCCCGTGGCTCCGCTGGTTTTCCTCATCAGATGGCACAATAAAACCTGGCATTATAATACACAATCACCTTTCAATCATAGTTAGAATGAGACCATTGCTTTGGTTTTGAAGAAAGAGAAATAAGAAGGATACTTGTTTTAAAAATAAATGTGCCAAGTCCAGTCCATAATTTTTCACTGGTCGAAGTAAGTTTGTGCGGTTCGTACGTAAGCACGTGGAGCCCCATGTGTACAGCGCAAGCACCCTATGTAGCTTCTGAACGCTCCCTCTCGTGGTACACAAACTTTGACTACAAGAACAGAATTGCACTCTGTTGACCTTGTCAGCATGGATAGACCGCTCCCTCCAAATGTCGACGATTTTTCTTCATTTCGTCAGCTTCATCTGTCAAATACCCATTCGTGCCTCTGCAGTTGTTTAAAAGTATTCCAAGGTACTTCGTTGATGACCTTGCCCATTGCATGCTCTCATCGACTGCAGCGATGGTGCCCCGTTCCCCATGCCAAATGCCCAAGGATTTGTCCCAGTTAATAACACTGCCTGTAACTTTACAAACTGTATTAGTACCATTGACAGCTTTACTGACACCTGCTTGGAGAGAACAGCAAACCGCAATATCATCAGCGTATGACAGCAGTTTAACCTCGCTTGGGTTCAACCTATAACATCTTACGTGTCTAGGCGATCAATTTTAAAAAAGAAAGGTTCTAAGTATAACGCAAACAGCAGTGGAGATAAAGGACATTCTTGCCGAACAGAACACTTGATTTGAATACAATCGGTTAAAGTTGTTTAATTGTTATCCTTCCAACGTTGTCTGCAGATCACGTTTCTATACCTTCTAACAACATCGTCTTGACATTAGTGTGTTGCAGAATTTGGAACCAAACTTTGCGCGTGACTTTGTAAAGGTCTTCGATAAATCTAATTGCAGCATTGCGGCCTTCCCGCAAGCGGCGTCATAGCATTCCAACACAGTTCTGGCCACGTGTTGTTCGTCAAAATGAACCTTCCTTTTACACCGCATATCTGATGCGCCCCTACAAGATGGGTTATGACACTTTGAAATCTATATCCGAGAACATTTGCTAAACTCTTATTGTCTCTGTTAGGCTTATGGTCGGCAGGCTCGCAACAACAGTAATGCAGTGGCGTCACTTGTTTTTGATATAAGAGTAACATGGTTAAGCCAGAAGCAAGGGGCTCAATCTTTTAATTTCGTATGCTTATTTTATAACATTATGAGGTTATATTGTTATCCAGTTTTTAAAACATTTGTAATATTCTGAGCCCGAATCAATTGGCCCTGGCGACTTCCTAATGTTAATTTCATCAATTTCCCATTCCATTTCTGCAACGCTAAAGGGCGCTTTAAGGTTTGTTTTCATCACTTCTACAAGCTTTGGCAGGGGCTTCAAAAATTATTGTCTCAAAACTTTTATATGTCTGCTGTTCGTGGCCCAGCAGGTCTTGATGATAGTCTACGAAAGCGCGGCGTATCATTTCCTCGTCTCGCACAACTTCATCTCTATACGTTAGCACTTGTATTTCATTGCGCGACTCATAAATTTTCTGGTCTGATAGGGCGCGTTTAGTTAGAGTTTCACCCATGTATACCTTTTCCGCACATGCGCATATCACTGCCCCAGTGTAGCTATTTGCACATAAACAAGGACAATGCGGCACTAAAACTGGTTAACTGAACACCAACATCCTCTTCCTTCTCCACTTCTAAGCACACACACCACTTCTTTTTTGACGGTGTACAATTTTGGATAAGTCCAGGACTAACCTTGCCTTACACTGCAAGGACTGCACTTTATATGAAAACGTAATGTCTCCAGCCTAAGTTAATAAAGTAGCAGTTTTGAGGAAGAACAAGGACAGATTAACGAGAGAGATTTTCGAAGCCTGGGAGATATCTTTAGCATAGTGGGTGGAACAGCGGTTTTTAGCTGGTTCTTACTGTGTTAGCACGCCTTCTGTTCTCCTATCGATGAAAGAGAGACTTTCTAGATCATTGGGAGGACCGTCAAAAAAGAAGTAGTGTGTGTGCTTACAAGTAGGGAAGTAAGAGGATGCTGGTGTTCAACTTATCTATCTGCACCAATTATTTCTACTTTGCTGTTAACTTGTTTGATTTCTTTCGTGAACGTACGGGGTGCTGTGGCTTCTACACATAAATGCAAATCGAGCTGACTTTGTAGTTCAGTTTCTTCTCATCTTCTTATTCTATGTAGCGTACCAGTTCTTTCAATGGCTACTTTTTTCGCATTCTGCTTGAAATCTTCCCATGCTTCAGCGTAACTATTCGGTTTATTTTCTAGTAGAGCTCCAAATGCGTCTTTCATTTTGATCACGTATTCTTTATCTTCATAGACCTTGACATTACGTTTCCACAGCTCCAAATTAAATTTCGCTGGGTTTTTGGGACCCAGTATACATAGAGCCAAGCTATGGTCGCTAAAAGGAACGTTAACTCGTATTTACTGCACTAAAGGATCACCTTGCCGAAACATAGATTGGGTCTAGTCTTGCATGACTGTCCCGCTGGTAGTGAGTAAACTGCGGCACTGTACCCTTTCCAAGAAGGCAATCTAGATCCTCTAACAAATATTCTTCTGCCAGCGTGTTCAATGCTACAATGCTCGCGTCCCGTGTCGAAGAATATTTTGCTCTATCCTCTGCTCTGCACACGGAATAAATTTTCCCATCATTACAACAGCCTTATAGCAGTTCAGATGAGCTTCAATATTAAAAACAAAACACACTGCGCTCATTTGGTGTGCTTGGCGCGCATAAACCGTCCAAGCAAAACTTTTGGGCAGGTTTTGTTATGTCGCATACAATAAGCTCCCCATATTACCCGCGTACACATTGTCAACAGTTATCTTTGTCGAGTGCTCTACAAGCAGTGCGCAGCCTCCGGGTGTGTCTATTGGATGGAAGGCGCAAGCATTTTAGTGCGTCCTAAAATGCTCTACCATTCGACTCGTTCCTTCTTTACTTTAAACCTTTGTTTCCTGTATGGAAATTATGTCTAATTCGTGAGCTGATATTGCTTTCTTCGCTTCAAACCCCGCAGGGGTGGCGTAGTGGTCAGGGTACTCGACTACTGTGCCCAAGGATGTGGGATCGAATCCGGGCCTTATCGGCCGCTTTTCGGTAGAGGCGAAGAGCAAGGCGCCCGTGTGCTGTGCGATGTCAGGGGGCGTTAAAGAACCCCAGATGGTCGAAACTTCAGGAGCCCTCCACTACGGCATTTCTCGCAGCCTGAGTCGGTTTGGAACGTTAAACCTCATAAACTAAACCATCACCTTTCTTCGATTCAACAAGCACCGACCATTGAGCGCGCCCACATATAAGGGGTTTTGAATAATTGCAGTCATTTTTTGTTTTAAATTACACGCACCGCATGATAGCTGCTTGTTAAGAACAGCACAGCAAAAACATTAACGCATTTAACCAGTGCCCCATCACAAGCGCCATTTTCATTTGTTGTCGCCGTGATGTTTCGGAGCATGGTTTTTCCCTGTCAGTTTTGTTGCCAATAGCCGATTGCAAAACACCTAACCAAGTCACGCCGGCGGATGCACCGGAGGTTTCTCTGCCCGGGCCGTGGCTCGAGCGGAATTTTTGTTGCAGACATCAAGGTGGGCCGGCGACTAGGTTTTGTTTTGGCCGGTAGCTCATCCGTTGTGGTGGGCTCAGTCGAGTCCCCTTGCCTGTCGTTGTTATGCAGGCGCTATGGTGCATGTTCGTTGGCTGTCGTAATGCCGACGTCTCTTCCTGGCTCTACCACTTCCGTCACGCACGGTGCGTTGCCCTGGTTTCTTGGTTCGCCCGTCACTGGTCGATCTTTGGCTTCATAGAAACGTCGATTGCCACATTCTCACTGGGATGTGCAAACCTTACCAACTGATATGCAGGGTTTTCTGTACCAGGAGAGCTGGAGCAGTCTGTCACAGGAGCAGCCTCAGCCTCATCCATGAGATGCTCCGTGCACAGCTCGTCATTTGCTTTTACATCTGCCACGTTTGCGTAGGCTCTCACGCATGCCCCTCCATCGTGCCCGTATCTCCGGCACATGGCACAACAAAGTATCCGGCAGTCACGCCTGATTTGACCAGTAGCCTGACACCTCAAGAATAGAGGAGGCCGTCCGGTTGCGACGAGGAGA
>JAJIZL010012141.1:0-12211 GCA_023969395.1 Amblyomma maculatum
TCATGATGCTAAATTTGACTATGTAGAATAACCGTAAGTGATAGTGACATCATCATGATGTCACATCCGGCCATGTATAATAACCTGAGTCTTCGACTTCCCCTACCTTTTTGATATGTGGTCTCGATATATAATGCAACTCATCGAAAAATCTCTTTTCAGCCATGTGAACACACAACTCTCACCTGTCAGCGCCATGCCAGTGATGTTTCGCTACCAAAGCCAGCAACATGTGCTTTTCGGCAGAAGGGAGCCTTTAACTATTGCGTTAATAATAGGGCGTTTTAATCATTCAGGGATGCCACATGTAACACTAAAGCCGTAGCTTTTGTTCTTAAAGCTTCGCCTTCTAGTTCAAAAGGTCATGAAGGGCGCAGGAGCCCTACGCTCCCCCCCCCCCCCCTCACAAGACAGGACACCTCCCGAGGCGTACAAAAGACGCGGGAAAAGGTCGGAACCGCCACTGCGGCTGGTGGGGGCATGCTTGGAGGCATCCGCGAGCTCGATTAGTCGTAGTGCTTGGTCGGCGGTAAAGTGGTTCTGCGTGGTTGATGGACGCCCGGGGTACGCTCGGAGATCGCCCACTTTGACTGGCCAGGCTTCTCGACCACCCTGCACATGACTCATGAAGAAAGAAAGCCGAGACATACGCCTTGTTATGATGTAAAGGCAAGTTCATCGCGGAGCGAGATAAGCATAAAAACCCCTTTGCTGCGCCACTTAGTGGGTGCTTGCGATGAAGGACTGTCGCCGACTGTGAACCCTGGGGGCCGCCTTCTCTTGTTGTATTGATTGCAGTGTTCCATGAGGGCGACGTCCAAGGTCTCCCAGCCTCCCTCAGGGTTTCCGCGAAGCAACTGGAAAGATCTTGGCTGAACATGAAATAAATGGGAGCCTGTCATTCAGAGGCATCTGCAAAGGCAAGTTGAATAAGAAACGAGTTCACAGTCGAGGAGAACCGTCGCCGGCTAAAGCCCGTTGACCGGTTTACCGTAGTTCTTGTGGCGGAAGTCATCTCCTGTACACAGAAATCCATCTTTGTGACGCTCCGTGATAGCCACGGGCATGTTTTTCAGCATATTCAAGAAAACTGCGCAGAATGCGACAAGACACAAAGGGAGAGTGTGTGTGTGTGCGTGTTTCTCCCTTTGCGTCCTGTCGCATTCTGCGCAGTTTTCTTGAATATGTCGATCCACTAACTGACTAAACAATCTGCACTTGTAAGCTTCGCGTTTTTCAGGTTTCAGTTGACCAGTTTTATAATGTTGGCAGGAGGATGGTAGGGCGTAGTCTTTTTGTGCGGTACTCCAAGAGCCTTGCAGGGGTCGGTAAATATCCTGCCCGTAAAATACGTCGCATTATCAGTGATAGCTGCACCGGGAAGCCGAACCGGGTGAACGCGTCTAGGAGCGTATCCCAGATTACCTTAGCGTCCAGTTGATGCTGCGGGTACAACTCTACCGATTGGAAAAATTGTTCAGTGATTACGAACAAGTAGCGATTCCCTTTCACTGGCATGGGATAAGGCCCCATTACATCGCAGGAAACTATTTCCTAAGGGTATCGGCTCTTTACAGATTGCAGGAGGCCCAGTGGTTTCCCTCTCCTCGGCTTCGCGGTCTGGCAAGTATGACAAGTACGGACGTGTGTCAGGACATATACAACATATCCACAGTTCTAACATGAACCTTGAAACATATGCTTAGACAATTTGCCACAATAGAACTTTTGTTTGAGGGTTTTTTCTGTGTGTGTGTTCCTGTGTTCGTTTCACCTTTCTGCGTCCTGTGTGTGGCATTTGCGCTGTTTTAATTTGGTGTGTTTTATCGTGGTAACATGAAGAATCTTGTCTGATTCTGCAAATTTTATCTAAAGCCGAAGTTTCAGCTTTTCTAGGTGTAAAAATTTGGTTAAAATACGTAATGAATTGACAGAAAGCAATTATGTCATTTTATGGAAATATATTAGCCTACATCGTTCAGAAGAGCGATGAGGCAAAAAGAAAAGCTTATATGGAGAAAGATCAAGTAAACAATACATGAATGGAGGTCGCCACCTATGTCTTGGTCTATCCATTCCGTTAGCGAGTGCCATTTTGTTTGAAGGACAATGGCAAGCAGCTAATTCTGTCTAGGCATCCTTAACGCATGTCTGCAACGGGGCTTTGCAGTTTCCTTATACAGTAAGTACCCCTCATTTGGGTGAGGCGCATTGCAGTCACCACCAACTAAAACTGGACATCCCAGGTAGTGATACCTAACATTCAATAACCATCCCAAATTTATGCGGGCGTGAAAGCCACCGCCAGGTCTGACAGACTGACATAACTACAACAGTTGCGCTACTAAACTTGACTGCCACTGAAACTACCTCCTGATATGAATTACACCAGTTTTCCAGGGCAAGGCGGACCTAAGGAAACCCTGTGTCAATATACACAGTCACTTTTCTCGGAGGGGTATCCGTGTGCACATGTCGGTCGCTCATAGAGGGAGACACGTGTCCACTGAAATCAGGAATGGCTGGAAACGCGTTGCTCTCCTACCGTAACATGGTACATACATTGAGCTTGTTCATGCGAATACGGGATCTGAGCTTTCCGACCTTTGTAGAGAGCCCTCTACAGTTTTACGGAAGCACACCACGATAACTTGCAATTGCTATCTTGATTCCAGGTGTCCCAGGTGTTGCAAAAAGGCAGATGTGAGGTTAGATGACTGAGTGGCCATAAACCTCAGTAAAGATGTCGAAGAATTATCAGGCAGGGAAGCCGAAGACTTCTGGGTATCAGTGAACGACACAAGTGTAAGGGACATAATCGGTGGCGAGGCAGCATTAATATCAGCGGTTTGGGATTCCGTGGCTCGCCTACGATGAGCAAGCAGTTCAAGATATTTGCGGAGCTTACAGACATCTGCTAAAAGACGTTAAATTTGATCACCAACTGCCGTGACCGCATCATGCGGAGGTTCCGGCATATTTTTCAAGCTTGTACCCTGTTTGTGATGACATTGTGCACTCAAATTAGCGCTGTAAGAATGTGGCCTAGACGTTGCCGGTGGCCCCGTCTCAGATACCTTTGGAAATTCATCGTCATCCTACAGGAGAGCCTCAAATCTGTTAAATGTCTGAACTGGTGGTGTACTAACATGCTGATGCCATTGCCTCTGCATCCAACGACGGACCTCTTGAGTTGATTTTGGTTTTGTTGATCAAGTTGAAAAGGTGATCTCATGGTTATTAGCTTTGAAAAGGGTGCACCGGTAAGATACTGCTTCGTCTGGCAAAATTCATCTGGTGTTGTAAAAGGGCAGCACCTATGCATAACGCCAGGTCAGAAACAGCTCTAACAGTAGACAACACTCGATTTATAAGGTTGGAGGCGTTGCATGCAGCCATAATAGAATAGGCGAGTTGGGAGCTCAGAAGGCTTTCGCACTGTGACGAGGCAAGAGCGCCCCTTTCCCATGCGAAGGGCTTGGATCAAATGATGAATTGGGGCAGTAGAGCTCATCCTCAAGTGCAAGTCTGGTCTTCGTCAACGTCTACGTTGTGGACAATACAGCGTTTTAGGTTGGAACCATCCATAAGGCACACCTAGACCGGAACAGAGACTTCGCTTGTTACTGAAATGCACCTAACTGGTTGCAGACACTTAACAGCAGGCAAACACGGGAGTCACACAACAATCTTATTCGACTTCTTCCTGTTCGTGAAGCCACGGAAATCATTGGTTCCATGACATGCGTCTGGGTTCACCTGAATAACTTTATTTGATACCTCCGTAAGGTACTTGATTGTCAGAGCCTTAATGGTCACTTATAGGATGGCGTTCCCACATTCGAAAATATTAGGTGTTTAGTTGTACAGGAATGCTTGACTTTGAACTTTTTTTTAGTGAAAGAGGACTCCAGTGCACTGTCTTTTGAAGGACGCTTCTCAGCACCGCGCTGCGCCGGCCGTCCAGATGGTAGCGCTGAAGAAATGTCCATCGGCGTGCTCGGCTCCTAACCCACAATGGTGGGTGCTCCATCACCAAGTGGAGGCTGGTTAGCCATTCTAGTTCGCCCTAATGACAGATCACTCACGGCTTGATGTGCATTTTGAGACGGCAGGATATGTGCTGCAACCGGTGCACCAGGAGCAGGAACCAATTGTTGGGACTCAGGCTCGGTTATCAGTAATTGTTCGCTCGCTAATGCCGTCGTGACAGGCGGCGCTGACTAAGGTACCTCCGCCAGCGTGACACAGAAGGCATTAGGCCTAGTCTCGGAGAGCAGTTCAGCTGCAGGAATTGTATGATGAATTTCACACAACCAGACGATAAATGAGCGTTCAGAATTTCCTCGGACTCTGAGAAGTCAATTCTTTTGATTGAAGTACCATATTTATGCGAGTGGAAGCTTTTCACTCAAGCGACAAGCAGCCGCCTCAGCAAGGACCGCTGTGCTCTTCTACAAGCGCGATCAGCTAAAGAGCGCTGTGGGCACGCGCTGGTTGCCTTCTTGTTCTATCGTATGGCACACAAACACAATTGAAGTCTCCCCCAATAAGACAGCATATCTTTCAGAATTAAAAAGGAGCAAACGTTTCTCAAAGAAAACTTGACGCTCTTGCGCCTTGTTACGGACATACACACAGGTTACTCTTGATTTCTTCTGGGTAAACAAAAAATCAAATACTATCAGACAACCCCTTGCGTCTAGCATTAAATACTCTTCTTCGATGCCAATTCAATTTCGCATCAAAAGTAAAGCACCACCGGAAGTGCCTACTGCATGACTCACGTTTATATTATACCGCGATCGAAAAGGCAACAATATGGAGTCCGTTTGCTCTTCAGCTTCGACTTTGTTCTCTTGTATAACTGCGGTATCGATATTGTTTTCAAGAAGGAGACGGCTATGCTGGTATTGCCGCGGCTTTGAAGCTAGACCTCTCCAGTTCAACGTTGCAATACCTAGCGCTAGTTTTTGTAATGCCATCATTTTCATTGAGCAAAAGATCCCGCATACACCATTAACCTTTGTAAAAAGCAAGGCTTGTTACAAAAACGTTGCATGACTAACAGCAGTCTACAGTTGCATTGACAGTGCAACCTTAAAGCTATGTCTAGCCGCAGCCTCCGCTTACAAGCGGGGGCTCCCAGATGCGCGCGGTAGCAAACACCACAGCGGCGGCTTGGCCGCCGTAAGCAGCTTGAAAGACGGACGCCTAACACCAGGAGCTTTCATCGGTGGTTCGCCGGCGCTTTCTTAAGGAGACTGCACGTTGTCGGCGTTATGTTTTGGCGGACGTTTTCTAGCCTGGCTTCCACTAGTCCCCACAATGCCCATAGCCTCCTCTTCCCGGATCTCATCAACGCTTGATAAGTCGTCAAAAAGGTTATCAGGTTATCGTTCGCCTTGTCCGCCTTCGCCTCCTATGATGCGTCTTCCTGAGGGCTGTGAGCAGACGCTAACCTCCCGCTCCGCTCTTAATAACTTTTTGACTGAGGCACTAGTTTCACTATGGTGCTGTCGCCCTTCTCTATCGCTGCTCAATCTGCGTCCGCCTCATCCATTAGCAGCTCTGATGTTTCTTCGGCCGAAGAGTGTCCGGTGACGCTGGCGTATATCTGCTTATACTGGCCCCCTTCATGCCCGAAACACGGCGGCACGCCCTAAACTTTGGTACCCGGCATTCACTTCGAACATGACACTTGTCCCTGCAGTGCAACCGAGGGGAGCCCTGCCAGATAATAATATTAATATTAATAATAATAATAATAAATTACTTTATTAGAGAGAGACCACGATGAGAGCTGCCAGCTCGACCGGGCGCGTTGTCGACCCTTTGTCTGTTATTCCATGAACATGCCAAAGCTGAAAAGTGTTTCGACATCTTCGTTGTGCGCACATGGAAGCAGCCAGTGCAGCTTCATTCTAACGTCTTGGTTTGCAGGGTCAGTATTCAAGCAACAACCCCCCTTCACTTTCAATTCGCCAATTGCGAGGATCTTCTTCACAGCTAGCACATTTTCAGACACAGCCCAAACGTAGCTTATTCGATACGCCCCTAAGGTGGTTACATCGGGGAGGAGCTTAAGATTGACCAACGCCTCGCGAAACTCTCCCACTCGATACGGCCGGGCACAGGCATCAGCGTGAAGCAAAACAGTATTAAAAACAATACGACCTGTTGGCAGGCTGGGCGGGATCACCTCGTACTCGTTCACCGGTGCAAAAAAAAAACAGTTTCTGCGACCAGACATGGCCGCTTTCGCGGCTTCTACGGAGCCTGTCATCACACGTCCATACACTTTGGCGGCCGGAAGTGGAATCCCCCGATTGCGCCCCAAAGGCAGGGCAGGGGAGTCATGCAGAAAAGGCTTCTCTAGGTATCAAAAGTACTAAAGCAGCTTCGTGTGTTGTAAGACCTGTTTTTTTAAGTCATGAACAAGAGCACTGTGGAGATGAATCGCAGATGGCATGCTAGAGCACCAAACAAAATATCAGTTGCAGCTACTTCTTAGTTTAGCAAGCTTTGCTACGCTCTGCTGGCACATATGATACACTACAGCTGCAAACAGAAAACATGCCGCTTGCGGGAGGGCTCAAACGTTCAACGTTTCAGTTAACAACCGAACGCGCTAGCCGATTCCTCCACGGAGGTGGGAGGGGAGTCGTGAGCTAAACTACTCAATGAGTGTTCTGTTTTTACGAACTTCTGTTTATTTTTGAAGCATGAACATAGATTAAAAGACATTAGTTGTGGTTTAACTCTGTTTAACCATAGTTGAATTGCGATAACAACGGCGGAAGCTTCTTTTGCCTGCTACATGATTCCCCTATCACGCCTTATCAGTGTAAGGTGCTACATTATTGGGCGCACTTGAGATCATCCTTTAAATGACGCGAGAGCGTAAGTTACCAGTCTTCTTCTTTCTCCTCCTTTTCGGCTTTTCAAGGCCAAGCGATGCGTCCGCCGGGGATACGCGATGGCTCGAAACTTGGCGCAGTATTGCTATTGCAATAAAAACAAAATATCAATCAGCCGCAACTACCGGTTACCTGAGTTAGCTTCTCTGTGCTCTGCCGGCATTTATACTGCACTAAAGCTAGAAACAAAAACTAAGCCGCCATCGGGAGTGATCGAACCTCCAACCTTTGGGTCAACAGCCGAACGCGCTAGCCGATTGAGCCACGGAGTCTTCTTTTCCAGGCTTAGGATTGCAACAAATATAAAGTAGAGATGAACACATACACACTACATTCAAAAGTTAAGAGCGCATGTTACCTTACTTCAAGCGCGGCCATTAAAATTGTTTTAAGTTGCAAGCTGATCTAATAAAAATGCCCAAGGCGACGGGTAATTTCATGCTTTGACACTTCACACAATAAATGCCATGCTTTCTTTAAAGTGTACTCTCCCTAGTTGAGGATATATCTGCATGATGCACTGCCATTATTATCTTTCATATGCTATGAAGACATGAAACCATAAACATGTCGTATTAATAATATTAATATTATTATTAATGATATTAATAGTAATTATTAATAATATTAATAATAATAATAAATTACTTTATTAGAGAGAGACCGCACACCGTCACTTGAAATGGGGAGGAAGCGGATTTCGTAAGGCGTAACTGGGAAATCATTTTTTTTAGTGCGCTGCAGAATGTCCCACAAGAAGATGACATCTTCACAATATAAAAAAATATGGTCAATATCTTCTTGGCCTCCAGCACATTAGGGAGTTTACCGACCAAGGCACAAAGATACCTCTTTGTTCTAGCAGGGTCTAACGGGGAGAGTTCCAAAGTGTTAGAGAAAGAAAAATGGTTTCATAGTCTAACTGGTATCCGCTTTAGCCTTTTCAAGACCTCTTGAACCTCCTCTGCTGAAAATGTGGAACGGTACAATGGCTCTGGAATACATAGATCCATGACGTCGTTATAGAATTTATTTCGAGTGATGCTACTCAAATACTTTATTGAAAATCATGCGGAAAGAAAATGAAACCACCAGGCGACATCTCTCAGGAAGTCCCGTGGCTCCGCTGGTTTTCCTCATCAGATGGCACAATAAAACCTGGCATTATAATACACAATCACCTTTCAATCATAGTTAGAATGAGACCATTGCTTTGGTTTTGAAGAAAGAGAAATAAGAAGGATACTTGTTTTAAAAATAAATGTGCCAAGTCCAGTCCATAATTTTTCACTGGTCGAAGTACATTTGTGCGGTTCGTACGTAAGCACGTGGAGCCCCATGTGTACAGCGCAAGCACCCTATGTAGCTTCTGAACGCTCCCTCTCGTGGTACACAAACTTTGACTACAAGAACAGAATTGCACTCTGTTGACCTTGTCAGCATGGATAGACCGCTCCCTCCAAATGTCGACGATTTTTCTTCATTTCGTCAGCTTCATCTGTCAAATACCCATTCGTGCCTCTGCAGTTGTTTAAAAGTATTCCAAGGTACTTCGTTGATGACCTTGCCCATTGCATGCTCTCATCGACTGCAGCGATGGTGCCCCGTTCCCCATGCCAAATGCCCAAGGATTTGTCCCAGTTAATAACACTGCCTGTAACTTTACAAACTGTATTAGTAACATTGACAGCTTTACTGACACCTGCTTGGAGAGAACAGAAAACCGCAATATCATCAGCGTATGACAGCAGTTTAACCTCGCTTGGGTTCAACCTATAACATCTTACGTGTCTAGGCGATCAATTTTAAAAAAGAAAGGTTCTAAGTATAACGCAAACAGCAGTGGAGATAAAGGACATTCTTGCCGAACAGAACACTTGATTTGAATACAATCGGTTAAAGTTGTTTAATTGTTATCCTTCCAACGTTGTCTGCAGATCACGTTTCTATACCTTCTAACAACATCGTCTTGACATTAGTGTGTTGCAGAATTTGGAACCAAACTTTGCGCGTGACTTTGTAAAGGTCTTCGATAAATCTAATTGCAGCATTGCGGCCTTCCCGCAAGCGGCGTCATAGCATTCCAACACAGTTCTGGCCACGTGTTGTTCGTCAAAATGAACCTTCCTTTTACACCGCATATCTGATGCGCCCCTACAAGATGGGTTATGACACTTTGAAATCTATATCCGAGAACATTTGCTAAACTCTTATTGTCTCTGTTAGGCTTATGGTCGGCAGGCTCGCAACAACAGTAATGCAGTGGCGTCACTTGTTTTTGATATAAGAGTAACATGGTTAAGCCAGAAGCAAGGGGCTCAATCTTTTAATTTCGTATGCTTATTTTATAACATTATGAGGTTATATTGTTATCCAGTTTTTAAAACATTTGTAATATTCTGAGCCCGAATCAATTGGCCCTGGCGACTTCCTAATGTTAATTTCATCAATTTCCCATTCCATTTCTGCAACGCTAAAGGGCGCTTTAAGGTTTGTTTTCATCACTTCTACAAGCTTTGGCAGGGGCTTCAAAAATTATTGTCTCAAAACTTTTATATGTCTGCTGTTCGTGGCCCAGCAGGTCTTGATGATAGTCTACGAAAGCGCGGCGTATCATTTCCTCGTCTCGCACAACTTCATCTCTATACGTTAGCACTTGTATTTCATTGCGCGACTCATAAATTTTCTGGTCTGATAGGGCGCGTTTAGTTAGAGTTTCACCCATGTATACCTTTTCCGCACATGCGCATATCACTGCCCCAGTGTAGCTATTTGCACATAAACAAGGACAATGCGGCACTAAAACTGGTTAACTGAACACCAACATCCTCTTCCTTCTCCACTTCTAAGCACACACACCACTTCTTTTTTGACGGTGTACAATTTTGGATAAGTCCAGGACTAACCTTGCCTTACACTGCAAGGACTGCACTTTATATGAAAACGTAATGTCTCCAGCCTAAGTTAATAAAGTAGCAGTTTTGAGGAAGAACAAGGACAGATTAACGAGAGAGATTTTCGAAGCCTGGGAGATATCTTTAGCATAGTGGGTGGAACAGCGGTTTTTAGCTGGTTCTTACTGTGTTAGCACGCCTTCTGTTCTCCTATCGATGAAAGAGAGACTTTCTAGATCATTGGGAGGACCGTCAAAAAAGAAGTAGTGTGTGTGCTTACAAGTAGGGAAGTAAGAGGATGCTGGTGTTCAACTTATCTATCTGCACCAATTATTTCTACTTTGCTGTTAACTTGTTTGATTTCTTTCGTGAACGTACGGGGTGCTGTGGCTTCTACACATAAATGCAAATCGAGCTGACTTTGTAGTTCAGTTTCTTCTCATCTTCTTATTCTATGTAGCGTACCAGTTCTTTCAATGGCTACTTTTTTCGCATTCTGCTTGAAATCTTCCCATGCTTCAGCGTAACTATTCGGTTTATTTTCTAGTAGAGCTCCAAATGCGTCTTTCATTTTGATCACGTATTCTTTATCTTCATAGACCTTGACATTACGTTTCCACAGCTCCAAATTAAATTTCGCTGGGTTTTTGGGACCCAGTATACATAGAGCCAAGCTATGGTCGCTAAAAGGAACGTTAACTCGTATTTACTGCACTAAAGGATCACCTTGCCGAAACATAGATTGGGTCTAGTCTTGCATGACTGTCCCGCTGGTAGTGAGTAAACTGCGGCACTGTACCCTTTCCAAGAAGGCAATCTAGATCCTCTAACAAATATTCTTCTGCCAGCGTGTTCAATGCTACAATGCTCGCGTCCCGTGTCGAAGAATATTTTGCTCTATCCTCTGCTCTGCACACGGAATAAATTTTCCCATCATTACAACAGCCTTATAGCAGTTCAGATGAGCTTCAATATTAAAAACAAAACACACTGCGCTCATTTGGTGTGCTTGGCGCGCATAAACCGTCCAAGCAAAACTTTTGGGCAGGTTTTGTTATGTCGCATACAATAAGCTCCCCATATTACCCGCGTACACATTGTCAACAGTTATCTTTGTCGAGTGCTCTACAAGCAGTGCGCAGCCTCCGAGTGTGTCTATTGGATGGAAGGCGCAAGCATTTTAGTGCGTCCTAAAATGCTCTACCATTCGACTCGTTCCTTCTTTACTTTAAACCTTTGTTTCCTGTATGGAAAGTATGTCTAATTCGTGAGCTGATATTGCTTTCTTCGCTTCAAACCCCGCGAGGGTGGCGTAGTGGTCAGGGTACTCGACTACTGTGCCCAAGGATGTGGGATCGAATCCGGGCCTTATCGGCCGCTTTTCGGTAGAGGCGAAGAGCAAGGCGCCCGTGTGCTGTGCGATGTCAGGGGGCGTTAAAGAACCCCAGATGGTCGAAACTTAAGGAGCCCTCCACTACGGCATTTCTCGCAGCCTGAGTCGGTTTGGAACGGTAAACCTCATAAACTAAACCATCACCTTTCTTCGCTTCAACAAGCACCGAACATTGAGCGCACCCACATATACGGGGTTTTGAATAATTGCAGTCATTTTTTGTTTTAAATTACACGCACCGCATGATAGCTGCTTGTTAAGAACAGCACAGCAAGAACATTAACGCATTTAACCAGTGCCCCATCACAAGCGCCATTATCATTTGTTGTCGCCGTTATGTTTCGGAGCATGGTTTTTCCCTGTCAGTTTTGTTGCCAATAGCCGATTGCAAAACACCTAACCAAGTCACGCCGGCGGATGCACCCGAGGTTTCTGCTCGGGCCGTGGCTCGAGCGGAATTTTCGTTGCAGACATCAAGGTGGGCCGGCGACTAGGTTTTGTTTTGGCCTGTAGCTCATCCGTTGTGGTGGGCTCAGTCGAGTCCCCTTGCCTGTCGTTGTTATGCAGGCGCTATGGTGCAAGTCCGTTCGCTGGCGTAATGCCGACGTCTCTTCCTGGCTCTACCACTTCCGTCACGCACGGTGCGTTGCCCTGGTTTCTTGATTCGCCCGTCACTGGTCGATCTTTGGCTTCATAGAAAGGTCGATTTCCACATTCTCACTGGGATGTGCAAACCTTACCAACTGATATGCAGGGTTTTCTGTACCAGGAGCGCTGGAGCAGTCTGTCACAGCAGCAGCCTCAGCCTCATCCATTAGATGCTCCGTGCACAGCTCGTCATTTGCTTTTACACCTGCCACGTTTGCGTAGGTTCTCACGCATGCCCCTCCATCGTGCCCATATCTCCGGCACATGGCACAACAAAGTACCCGCAGTTACGCCTGATTTGACCAGTAGCCTGACACCTCAAGAATAGAGGAGGCCGTCCGGTTGCGACGAGGAGA
>JAJIZL010012150.1:0-12490 GCA_023969395.1 Amblyomma maculatum
CCGTGTGTACCTAGCGTACTGAACCGACTAGAACGTCTCCGTCGCGACGCTAAGGGCGTAACAATATAATATACACTTGAAAGAAAATACATGAGGTGAAGAACACTATAATTCTCTGACATTGCGGCCGGGGACCGACCTTCATCTTAAGAACCTTTATTCAGGACGAAGGTTGGTCCGCAGCCGAAACTTCAGAGAAGTATAGAGTTCTTCACCTCGTCTATTTTCTTTCAAGCATATCCAGCCTAGCGCTAGGAAATTCTGCTACCTTATATATATATATATATATATATATATATATATATATATATATATAGAAATGAAAGAAGCCAACAGTCAACGAGGCAAAGGAAAATGCTGTTGTTTTTCTAACTTTTATTTCGCTATTGACCTGGATTAGTTCTGTAATCAATTTTAGGGAGGAAGGTAATTCAAAGTAAAGAAAAACAGCACGCCGATGATTGTACCTAAGCCCATCACCTCCGAATATCGTGTCCGGTGCTTTTATCAACTGAGCTACATCAACGGCTGTCCATCCTTTCACTTTCTTCGGCATTGTGGACGGTTGAACAGCCGTCGATGCCGTCAGTTGTAAGATCACCAGAGGCGATATTTGGAGGTCGTGGGTTCGATTCCCACCATAAGCGCATTGTTTTCCCTTCTACTTCATCTAAATTTGATTACAGTGCTAATTATGGTCAGAAGCGAAAAGAAAATTTAAAAAAAGAAACCTATGCTTTCTTTAGCCTCGACGACTGTTAGCTTCTTTCCTTCATGTATCATAAGAAGCCGCTCATTTAGCCTTCAATTTTCTGCAAAATAATTTGAGAGGGTGTCGGTTCTGGCAGTATTGAAACCATAGGTATTGCACAAGAGGATTCTCACACAGCTTCCGCATTTCCCTGTTGATCACGTTCCACATAACGCTTGTGGTACACAGGACGTTCTACGTCCACTGCTATGGATGGGTAGCACTGGTAAAAATTTTCAGGGTTCAGTTACAGAAAGTAAAAGGTTGGACAGCCATCAATGTAGCTTAGTTAGGGCATCAGACGCGATATTCGAAGGTCGTGGGCTCGGTTCCCATTGGCCTCGCGGACTGTTGGCTTTCCCCCTTCATGTATCATAATGAGCCCCTCATTTCCCTTCAAGTAACTATCTCATATGCAGTGAGAACTACATCAGTGATGGTTGCAACACTTCATTGTTTGATGGTATTAAGGTTTATAAACTAAAAGCAATCAATAATACAGTAAAACAAAAAAAAATGAGGTGGTACAGTAGGAGGTCCTGAAGTAAAATTCCAGCAGGCACAATTAGCAGCAATAACTAAATTATATAATAGTTAATGATAGCAGAACCTTTTTTACAAAAACAGAAATATCACTGGCATAAAAGCAAAAAAAAAAAGGCAAACGACATCAAATGCTGATAAGCAATGAATAGATGCAAAAGTTTTTATTATCTGGAAGGGGAGACTGAATACAGTATTTGTGAAAAGGAACAGTATGAAGTATGCTAGGGTGCTGAATGAGTTGATAAGAGATGTTTTCTAGTAAGGCGTGTGCAATGTGGGCTGCGAAAGAGCTGATTTGATATCAAACAGTAGATAACTTTCTTAGGAAGAAAATTAAAGCAGTTTGCTTTCCATAATTTGTGTTCACTTTCGCCAATAGTATATTGTTTTATTCAGTGGAATTGGTGTTGTTGCTATTGAGGAGAGATGCAGGGGAACAGCCTATTATTGTCATTACGAGCACGGTGCATAGAAGGCCTAAACTCAGCTTGAGGCGGCATTTTAATGACAGATTGTTTCAGTCTGAGTAGTACAGAGGTGAAGCAGAAGCTATTTGTGGGCTGAAAAATATAATTCGAAGCACTTGATTTTAAAGATCAGAAATGCATGACAAATGACATCAGTAAGTGTTACCCCATGATGATATGCCAAACTAATTAGACTGTTAATGAGAGAACAATGCAGAGATAGGAGGACCTGTAGTTTTTACTAACAACCATATTCCAAAATAAATTCTTTTACTGAGATTGCATGCGTAAATAAATTTTAGATGGCAGTCAAGTGTGATGACATAGCAGATTTACAGGCAGGACTAATATATGATCTCTCAGTTGAATCTGTGAAGTCACTATAACTTGCATATGGTGAGAGCGGAATATCATAAAAGTGGTTTTGTTGGGTTCAGTTGTTATATAGCCAGGCATTTTCACACCATAATACAATATTTGTATCATCTGCATAGCTGGATCATCGTGTGTAAGTTTGAGACGTCTCTCATAGCCTGAGTCACTTCTGGGCGTAAAACCCTACAAACCAACCGTGTGTATGTTTGGGACAAAGGTAATTCATTGGTATAAATGAGAAAAAGTGAGCATTGAAGGAACCTTGTGGTAATCCTAGATTTACAGTTAAATGGTGATATATCTTCTTTTCTAATTGAACTACTTGTGAACGGTTAGTGAGATAGCTTCATGCAAGAGCTCCCTAAGGGATGCTAATTTAGTCTTAACATATACTGTGGTTGTGTCCAATGTTTCCATGAAATCTAAAAAAGCAGCTCAGGCAAAAGAAGGTATTATTTTTGTATTGCTTAATTCTGTAATGGAATCTGATTAATAGTAGCTGTGTAGGAAAGTTAGGCCAGAACTCAAATTACTGATCTGCTAAGAGTATGAATTTAATGAGAATGTTTATTATAAAATCAAGGATTAGCTTTTCCATTACTTTAATAAAGAAAGATAATATTTTTATTGGACTGCCATTGGCTAGGTTTTCACTGTCATTACTAAATTAGTAATGTGACAGAGAACGTTAGACAGCTCACGACCAACAAATTTTTTGTTTGTTAAAGAATGAATTTCATTGATCTTGATCCCAGGGATGGTATTTTTTAGACCAGAAATTATCTCTACCTCATCTGGTGATGTCTAGGGCACAGGTAGAAAGAATAAGGGCATAAACGAGAGCCACAGAAACGCTTGGGCACAAGGAACCGGAATGCGAGAAGGAATTAAATGCATTAGCAGTGTCGGTAAAACTTTGTAAAACCTCCCGAGGGCCTAGTTTTTGAGCCGGCACCGTCTACTATTTCAGTGGCTGCAGCACTTCAAAGGGATATTAAAGAAGACTTGCAAGAATGCGATTCTCTTATTCTTCATTGACATTGGGTTGAAAGGCTGGTGGAAATTAAGGATTTAATTCGGATTGCTCTCCAGAAGATAGTGGCAGCCATGCCAGAAAGTGCAGGGTTTCCCATAAGAAGGTCAGCAATGAAAAGAAGCTCCCTTGGCCTAATTATCCATGATTATGCTAGAAAAAAAAAAAACATTGTAAACTCTTCGTTATTTTATTCACAGTTATTGGATTTTCCTTCTCTGTGTTGTTGCACGCCCTTCCGTCTTTTAAAAAATAATGTCAGTGAACAAAAAAGTTCAATTTGGGCCTCTTGTTAACTTTGGAATTTACTAAGGCTAATTTGCAGATGTGTTTTGCTTTGTTGTGTGTGTTGCTTGTTTTCTGTTGGCATGTGTGTTCAAACAATTTTTGGAATGGTAGCTTTGTATATTTGAAATATAAAAAAAAATGATTATTCCACTGAGTACACCCTTTTTCATGTTTCAAAACAGAGTTCATTGTTCATAGTGCTTCACCCTTTAAGGCATCATGCACACGTTTGACATAGCACTGTGCATGTGAATTTCCATCATAATCACATGGAGCCAAATTATGAGGAAATGATTGTTGAATCGAACAAGGCTATATAATGACCAGGAATCTTTAATTTGGACTTGGGATATATCCTCTGTTTATGTTGCGGTCAATGAATGGGATATTATTTAGTCTCACTCCTCGTATAAGGAGGTACACATGCTATAGCTGAGGAAGAAATTAACAAAGTTGGTATGATAATTTCTATATTTGCCTTGACACAATCTACATGCTACTAAGTCCTTTAGAACATACTTATAGTCCGTCAAAACGAGCACAAAAAGAATGATTAAAAAACAAATGTTGCTCACAGCGATAGATGGACGTCAGCTCTCAACTCACCCAGCAGCCGCCGCAAATCTGCTGCAGATTTCATCCTCGGACGCCTCGGCCAAGCGGTGGCGTAGAGTCGCGCGACATCTGCGGCATGAACGTTTTTTTTTTTTTGTCTTCATGCTGTTTTTACCGTTTATTCACAGCAAGCCCGCGGTGCTAAGTTAGATACGTCCGCTGGCCTGGGAAAATTCAGCACGACTGCCTGAGTTCGCGTCCTATGAACAAACTTAGGACGCGGGGTCACAATTCGATGGCATCAGCAAAAGCCTCCCAATTGTTTTAGGGATAAAGAAGGCTTGGGCTCGGATGACAAGACTTCGCCCGTCTGTGAGTTGCGCCGCATGAACCACCCAGGACTTGGCAGCATATGGTGGCGCATGTCGATAATTTCGTATGGAACTGGCTCTGCTAGCTAATTGACCGATGACTGGGCACAGCTGCGCCTCTCAAACCGCACTCAATGCAGCCAGTATGTTCCCACCTTTAAAAGTGCATCTCCTGCGGGTCGGCACCTTGTCCGATAGGAATGTGCCATGGACATCTCTGTTTGGCGTTTCGTCAAGGCCACGCACGTCGCTAAACCGAAGTGATTACTGGCTAAGCATTTATAAATAAAAAGTAAATTCTTAGCTTAGTGACAGGTGCACAGAGTACCCTTTAAAAAGGCCAAAAGTTATCCGTTTCAGGGCTCATTATATAAATATGCCTGTTCAGTCCCTGCTAAGTTCTCTCTAAATTTGGTCCACCTCTGCTTTGGCGACAACCACCCTATCTATGTGAGAGGGCCTAAAGCCGACACTTACTCAGCACCTGGCTGCCTTAAAGGGGGCATGAAACGGCTAGAAAGGTCACTGACAAACGTTTTAAATGTGTAGAACAAATGCTTCCGAGCATTCGTTCAAAGTAAAACTCATCGGAAAAAATCCAGCGATTTATTATTAATTTTTAAAAACAGCGTTTTTTGAAATTCGCGGGCTACGCCATTTCCGCGTGGCGGCGAGATTTGGGACTATTCTGCCGTGATTAACTACGTCACCAGTCACAGAGTGACAGGCCACGACAGGCTGCCATTGGCTGCAGCCGCAACGCCCTCTACGTCACTGACACACTTCCGGTAGCTGCGAAAGTCGTCTGCTCGAGTGCTGCTGCATGCGTGAACCCGAGCTTGGCGCTTCGGTTCGCGATGTTAACCGAAAAGGTGGTGGCGTCCGACTGAAAGTGCGCGTCGGTGCAGCAGTGTGAAAAGAGCACGCAGGTCCGATTCAACACCGTACCGATTAAAAAGGCAGCATCAACCTTCGTGTAAATGAAATGTGCGTCAAAAAGGTCTGTCCTCAGCTTCATCGCGAAAGTACACAAATTCGCGCCGCTTATGTGCAGCACCTGATGTCGCCAGGTTACCGCAGAGATGCCGTCCGCGGGCGCTGCGACCGACGGCACCCCGATCGTGCGCTGCTCCCTGGTCGTCACTAGGCCTTATTTGCGTCGAAGCCACGGCCGACGGCGTTTTGGAATCACCCGCTTCTCTGCGTCTCTAGCGTAGCCGCTCGCATGCTCATGTGCGCGATTCTTGCGTGTCGGTGCGAAAATCAGCGACAACCTGTGCTGCCGAACTGAATGTGTCGAGCTGCTTTGCTGATGTTTTGCGCCGTCGATTCTGGCTCGGACGATGCGTACACATGAGATAAACACGCGTGCACGTTGCGCATTGATTGGCACTTCCTAAACGATGTGCGAAAGGACGTCAAAAAAAAAAAAAAAAACACTACACTATCCTTTTTGTTAATCTCAATTTTAAGATTCGCGGGCGAATAATTCGTGCCCACCTGTCATCCGATATCCAAACTCTGTAGCGATCATCAGTCCGTGCTCTCGTCGGTGATACGTACGCGTATACATTCCATTCGTTATGAACAAGAGATGCCTCTCGCCGACCATAATGAAAGCAGCTCCGGACTAAAAGCGACGACGACATATGTTTGCACGCGGGCAACTCGCACGCTCGATCGTCTGCCAGCATACATGCAGAGTCGATGCTATCGCGTCAACTCCGCGAGGGGTCACCGGTCGCCGTTGGTCAAACCGCAGAAGACGGTACCAAAGAGACTGACCCAGGCAGCGCTAGAGAAGAAAGCGGTCTTGTAGAAAGCCCTGCTCGGCAGGAGTGCACGCTAATTTGCGCTGAATGGGACAGGGATATGAAGGAAAGTGCTCCCTCCGCGGCGGCCTGCAGGTATGCGCTCGCGAAGGGCTGCTGTCGCACACAATTCCGAGAGGTCAAGAAACTGAAGACACCGGCGGCCGAGGAAGACAGTAGACAAGGTTGAAAGTAGTTGAAAGCTATGCAAACGCAGACGGGACGGGAAAGGCAGAGACCGTGAATGCATGGGCGACGCTCGGGGGAAAACAGGCGCGACGACCGGAAGTCTGAGAACCGAGCGTCACCCGATGACGCTTCGTGGGCGGGGCTAGCGGGGCGGAGCAGGCGGAGTTCCAGAGCTGTTTTCTTCGTTTTTTTTTGTCTGGTGTCTCGGAGTGTTGAGTTGAGGGGAGCGAGGAGGAGCGCCATTTTTAATCGCCGATATCTCTGGTGTTAATGAAGCTAGCTAAAAAAATCTTGCGGTGAATTGACCTGTGCGGGAGTACCTATCTCGCGACCGATTTGCTTTACCCCGTTTTAGGCATTGCATGACCCCTTTAATACATGAGCATGGTTAGCATATTCAATGTACGGGGGTCTGTAAACTGTCTACTGATTTGGAACCCTCTAAGACAGCTTTGACTGCTTGCTACTATTCTTGGGTCTTCATTCTCAAACTACTACCATGACAATGCTTTCATACACTTAATGCGGCACCACTTTTCTATAGTCACGTTGAAGTTCATTTGTAAACTGTAAGGGAAAGGAAGGGATTGCAGAGCTGCGCACTTGCTACCCCATGTGTATGACAGAACTTTGCGTATGAGATGGCGTCTGCTATTTTTGCCTTTTAAATTGCCTGCATTGTCAGTGTACAGGGAACGAATAAGTGGGGACTGTATATGGAAAGACCGCCAGCGTGCTTTTTCTTGTTGTTACAGGCACATCTACCGAACCTCGACCGGGGAGCTTGTCTGCACTATTAAAGAGAAGATTCCAAAGAGAGCTTCGCAGACATCTTTGCTGGACCCTCATTGCTCGCCAGCGCAGAGCAACGAGAGCTTCATGGCTCGCCTCGAGCTACAGCCAACCAACAGTGCGTGTGCTCCACAGGTTGTGGCAGAACGGCTTCCCGCCTACTGTGATGACGACGGCGACGAGTCGCCCGAAGAGCAGGCGGCTGTGTCGAGCAGCAACTACGGTCTCTCGCGAGATCGTCCGCTCGCTCCCTGTGTGGACCGTGCCGCGGGACATCGTAGTTATCTAAGTCAAAGGTACACTTTCAGTGAACGCAGGCGATCGATGCGCATACGTCAACGCCGCACTGGTCTGACATCGCAGGCTCTAGATTTGTTAAACAAATGCAAAGTTCTGCGCATCCCGTTGGACCGGCTGACGCCCTCAGATTGTTTGAAACATATGCGTCGTCACACCGGTCTGAACTCACGGGCTCTGAACCTGCTGGGAAGGTGTCAAGATTTATGCATCAGGTTGGAACGGCCGACGCCCTCCGAGGAGGCCTCGTGGATGACGGGCCACGCACATTAGCGCACAACTCCTCTGCGGGATCTGCCCAGCCTCCAGCGGCCCTAGGCGCTGCATACTTCCCATTGCGAACAAAGCTAATATGTTCATCGTTATTGCTCATATTCCAACTTTTGTGAACTGTCTTTGTGACCAAACGTGTCACACCTATCTTACGTCGTTGTTGCATATTCTATCGTTCTACTGCAAATGTGCCCTTTTTCAATTCTCTTTGCACTCCAGTGCTTGGCTGTGTTCATACTTGAATAATTAAAGCTAGTTGTCTGTGCACTGTGTTAATCTGCTATGCCCACACACATTTGTATGTTATTAACCTTGGAAATCTATGTGGTGTGACCTTATGATCAAGCCTAGGGAATTGGAAATTCTATGGTTTGTTTATTGCAACCATTTGTCGCACCACTTTTAGCACCAACCGACAGTTTGTTCCAAGAGTGGGCAGAACCTTTTGCAAGCTGACACACATTGGTGCCATACCAAACCATCAGTCATTGCTGCGGCTTCCTATGGGCCCTCTCTGGATCCATTTGCACCTCAGTTCTCACAATAAAATGGGGCATTGAAAATTGGAAACTTGCAGCGGGCAAAGTTCAATTCGGACACATCTGTTTCCAATTCAACATTTTTTGCCACTTGTGCGTCAGTGGGCCTTTTGAGAGTGAAGTAACTGGTATGGGCAGCAGTGGTTACAGCAGGAACAGTACAAAAAGTAATCGATGTGCACTAACCTTTGTCTAGAGCACAAAACTGTTGGGGCTTGGGCACTGCCAGAAATAAGTAGTTCGTGGAAGGAATGAGTACTTAAAGCAGTTATTATGAGAGTGTTAAACTTAGCTCGTGTCGTGTCGTTGCTGGGCCATAAATCCAGACGAAGTAAATTGGCAAAGTCAGTTGTTTAGTGACCTTTAATATTTTATTCACAAATTTCGCTCATTGGGACTGAAAATTGTATAACTGGTGTACGTCGTTGATTGCTATATATATATATATGTATTGGGCAGGTTTTTTCCGAACCTACCGTAATTAGTCCATGTTAGTCTGAGTAAACGAGTCCCAAATGATAACATGATCTGGGACAAGAAGAACATGACATTTGTAGGCAAGCAGGTGGACACATGGTACAGAACGCAATGCTCGTCCTAAATAAAAAGCAATTGAAGAAAACCATTGCACTTTATGAAATCAATATGTATTCCAGCTAAGATTGTTAGTGACTCAGAACCCTAGACACCTGTATTGTTAGTTTTGAAAGTGTCACACTGCTGTTACAGTAATAAAAAAGTAGGACTTGTAAGTGATTATCTTAAATACGGTCTTGTCAGAATTGATAAGCATTTGTGGGAAATTGCAGAATGTGAAAATTACTGAATTTCCGTACGCAATGACTGAACAGGGAAAATGAATGCGAAAATGAAATGAAACGCTTCTGGGAGGCTCCACGAGAGATCAAACTGCGTAATGTCTTTAATTTATTCTGTTTTTGGATATATTCTGCACGTAGCACTCGATAAGTCAACAGTGCAATTATTTTTTTCCTAACGTTAATATTAATGAAAAAAAAAGAATAAAAAAAGATATTTCGCCACATCCAAATTTTTTGAACACGTCACGGTGACCGGAATTTGCAGTGACATAAACAAGTGGAGAAATTCAAGCCATGGTTAATATATTTTGTGCTGTCAAACTGCAGGTGTCAAAGGGTAAGTTCAAAATTCTTGAAACAATGCTCAAGATGTACGTAAAAAAGGATATTATCAGACATGTTGCTTTATTTTGTTCCTTATCAAGTTACACAAGAGCTCAAGCTTGTCACTTCTGCATCGGCAGGAACAGCTCAATGAAGGTCGTGAAACAGCTGCTACTCTGTCCGCAGCTGTAATGAATTTGCGAAATGCCATGTTTGAGCCAAAGTCGAGGCCCTGTGTAGATGGTTTTTTTTTTTTTTTTTTTTTTTTTTGCACTGCGCATACTAAGAATTTTGACGTCCAAAACAAAATGACACGAAATCAGCGGAACAGTTCCAATAAAAGAATGCAGATATTCTTTTGGTTTATTTTTTCTATCAGTAGACGGGTACAATAAATTAGCCAGGATACGTGTTAGTGAATGATTCCTAAATGTAATTTTGATCTTTTGAGGGTAGGTGTTCAACACGACTTGTGACGATTTTTTCCGCTTGTTGTTCTTATAATTGAATGTATCACCGTTACTTTAAACCTATAATTGTGCTCCTTATATCCGTTGATAGTTGGAGTATGCTCTTCTTGTACTTATGTGAACCAGTCCATGTGCGTTCCATCATTGACTGCCAGTTTCAGAGGTTCTTGGGCCGCTGTCAATCTGTTCGTATCAGCGTTTATCCCAAGTTGAAAATTTCCAGGATGTAAATTATTTTTTTCTGGAAAAATAAGGAAATGAATAATTACAAAAGAATTGTGAGCTGAGGTGTATAAATGAATATTGGGACTGCAGAAACGGACGGAAGTGCAAAACAATTTTAAAATAATTTTATTTCCTTTGTTGGTTAAAGATAAATCCTTTCTAGTATCTGTGGTAACTTGCGCACATAACTTCCATGTGCATGAATGTATTCATGCAACCAGTCGCAAGTGTGTGCGCTCACCTTTTTTACTGGTCGAGTAATTGTTGTAGTTTGTCCCTAAGCTCATGGACCACTAGCACATTTTTCAGCCTTTCTAACAAGATACCGTTTCAGACGCTGATTATATCCCATTCATGCTGCCTGTTCCCTGGTTGTTAAGAGGTGACTGGTGTTTCACTAACCATCAAAAGCCCATCTCATCTTGCAGAGAACAACAGTGCTTTATGGATGCGTAGTTGTTTGGCCACCTTCTGTGCGATCAATATTTGTTTTGAAATGTCTTGCAGCCTTGTTGGCTCACGCACGTGACATGATCTTAAAGAAGAATTTGGCACGATCGTGAATTTTGCCTAGCGCAAAGTTAGCATGTGTCGCGTCGATGAGTGCTTTTGCAAGAGGCTCATTTTGGATGTTATAGTCTTGAAACCAGGAGAGAGGTTATGTGCACTAGTCTTTGCACAGGAGATTTAGAGGTGGAGCTCGCAGCGCCCGGAATCAGCCGGAATTGCTGATGATGGTGTCTGCTACGATGTGCAGTTAGCATATGAAGCCGGTTGGGAAGTGCCTTTCACTCAAGTTGTCAAGGCTGTTGAGTTTGTGCTGCTTTATCCGAGACCAAATGTAGAGCAGAAAGTAACATGTGGGAATACAGAAGAGACTATTTTGATTCGGAGTAAAACACTGCTATACCAGCACACGTTCGAGAGAGGAAGAGGTTGCATCAGTACACACATTCTTCATAATTTAATAAATCATTTTCACCTTGGATACTTTTTATGATGTTCCTAAATTCACTGCCATAAAGTGATCAAAAGCTGTCTTAAGTGGTTGAATACACTTACGCGTGACATAGTGGATGTTTTAGAAATACATTTCCTTTTAAATTTTGCATTATGATGCCACAGATTGATGCTGCCTATTAAACATTAATTACTTCACTGAGGAAAAATGCCTGTCATGGCAATTACTGGAAATTTAAAGCACGGGACGGAGCAGCATCTGCTTCACGACAGCCATTTAGGTGTTTTTCCCAATGTTTGAAAGGTGTCAAGTTTGAGCTCTCGTAACTTAGTATTAGTAAGGAACAAAATAATGCGACGTGCATTTTCATATCTTTTTCTTGCCTACGTCTTGAGCATCGCTTGAAGAATTTTAGCATTTAGCATTTTTGAAAAGAACTCATGTCAAAAATGCAATATTTACCGTAAGATTTCTTATGCTTTCCCCGGATTTATAAGAATTAAAGTCAGTGAGCTTGATTATTGCATAGGTGCCTATGGAAAATTTGAAGGTGTGGCTTCTAGTCGCGGAGAAAATAATTCGTAAATAAGGCCTAATTTCTCAGCAGTGTACTTTTCGAATGTTTTTCCTTGGATGTAATAACTGCCTCAGAATGGCGACTCCTAATTTTTTCTTTCCTGCCTTTAGTTTGATTGCACAAAGTATATTAATCATGGCTTGAATGACTCCACTTGCTTTTGCCATTGCAAATCCAGACACAGCGATGTCTGCGAAAAGTCTGCCTGTGGCGTGCAGTCGTTTGCATCTTTTTGTCACTTAATGTTAACGTTAGGAAAATAATTGCAATGTTGCCAAATCGAGCACTAGGTTCAAAATATATCTAAAATCAAAATAAATAAATATATCTAATAATTAAGCAGTTTGATCTCGCATGGGATAACTCTTCTGCTATTGGCCATGGACTGGCTGCCTCGCGAGCTGCTTCTGGGGGACGTACAAAATTTCCTAGGAACCCAGAACCTGAGCACCACCGACGAGCGACAGTGCTCTGGCGGCCCTCAGCACAATGCTGTCACGCATCGCGTCGGCGCGAATTCAAATGTTTACCTTCGTATGTTGCAGAATGGAAGTATGCGTAAATACAGAAATAGGCAAAACGCATTCATTTTGCCTGTTCAGTCATTGCAAGGTGCGTAAATTGGGCAATTTTCGCATTCCACAATTTCCCGCTAATGTTTTATCATTTTCACAAGACTATATTAATGAGGATCACTGACAAAAAGCCTTTTTGCCGTCCATTTCGATCTTTACTCTGCCAAATTTGGGTGCCTATAAGCATAGGGGATTTTTTGTTAATTCTATTTTCGCTCGTTGCGTGAAGTCCCCGCTGGGGTGGGGCAGT
>JAJIZL010012159.1:0-24173 GCA_023969395.1 Amblyomma maculatum
AGCTATTGTGATCGGACGAGCGGCGGAGACTACCGCGTCGCATGTTATGAACGGCGACAAGAATCAAAACGGTAAGCAGGTGCCATTGACCCCTCCCAAACCAGAGCCGTGGTGGATCTTTTGGCTATGAGCACCCAGGCCGGGCGTCGGTGAGACGCCATCGCACCTTGCATCGGCCGGTTGAAAGCTTGTTCGTCATGCGGCGGCAATTATCACGGATCCCCGCCAACACGTCGACGACCGGAACAAAGGAAGGGAAACAACCAAATTCCCGTCCATTCAAGTGTCAAGCCTCGGTACCGAGAGCGGGCTTGCATTGTTTTCTTTCTTTCCGTGGTGAACCACGGGCACAGCTTTAGGTTAAGTGGTCTCCCTGAATGCAGCCCGGCAACGACGGGACCGATGACTCAGCCCAGGTGCACTCCTGCACGCAGACAAGCAGCTGACGCCATCTACGCCATCTAGACGGTCACTTCCTCACCCTCGAGCCAGAACCTGTGAAAGGTACGCGTCAATGATTGCAAGCAATGTTGGTGTGTGCGTGAGAGTGCGGGAAAGTGAGGTGACAGAGACACTCCCTCATAAACTGGCCTTCCTTTCATCTAGGGAACATAGTATTCCACCCTATAAAAACGGACAAGTGTGTTTCGGGGGTCGTAGAACGGAGACTGCTGCTCTAGTCAGTCTCCCACGAAAAACGCTAGCATGTATGTTTTGTACATACAAGTTTTCCCATCTCACTTCAATGTCAGGTTTCCAGCGCCTCGTCCTTGTTCCTGCTCCAACAACCAACCGAGCCTAGAACACGCAACCTGGGTCGCGAAACCGCATAGCATTCCAATGTATTGTTTCCAACTGCCCAATGTCGCACTGTGAGACTTTGGAACTGTTCCTGGTAAAGTATCCTGGGCTGAAGCTTCGATTGTACAAGACATCTTGCCACCACCGTGTGGGCTCCTCCTCTTTTTAACAAAATGCATGTTATAAGCATAAGGAACTCGCAGCTACCTTTTCAATCCTATAGATCCATTGTGTTTCTTTGCCAGATTTAGGAATATCTAAGCCAAACCCTCCCAGCTCGCCCACCTCTTGTAATGCCTGATTTCAAATTTTTAGCGTACCTTTATTCGGTATCAACCGTTTTCTTGCAATATTATTTGCAACATAAATTTTGATGGACTTTTGGGGTGGTGACAGCTCCAGACCTGCATCGCGTACGTACCGTCTTTGCCAAAAGTAACCAGGCTCCACGATGTGCTCCTTAGCCCTGTAGTGCTGCGTTTATGGGACAACTCAAACTCCTAATCAATTATGCTGGAAGAAAATCACTCACCTTATTTGTTAACTCCTTTTTTTTTGCCTTTTGGGTTAGGTCGAGGGCTGTAAACACGACTAAGAAGCAAACCCTGCAGCCTGGTTACGTTTGGCAAAGACGCTACATCTAGTGTATTTAGGGATTCTTTTAAATAAAGGTTTTGTGTCTCAAGGCGTTTATGAGTCCACCATAGTGTGACATCAACAGCACAAATATTGAACTGGACCTCTGGTATTCCAGTTCATCTCCGCGCCAAAGGAATGAGTGCGATATTGAACAACCAAAGAGCTAAAAGTGACCATTGCGGCACACCTCTGTTTCCGATGTAATTGGCGATTTATCCGGAGAGAAAACGTCCTGTCCTTAAGCAGGTTATGCACCGCTGTTATGACATGAAGGGGAATGCGCGTAGTTTCCATGTAGTTTAGTACCTTGGTACGTAACACGTTATCGTATGCCTTTGCCTCGTCGGTAGCCGCCATGGTGCGTACAAGGATGATATGAGGCGAAGCATGCACGACCTCTACTTCTAGTACAAGAACCCAGTTTCTGTGCGAAGGCTCGTACGGAATCCAATTTGCAGAGCATAGTATTGTTGTTGACTCTGCAACCACCATGAGATGCGAATGGCTATCGCTTTTTCATAAATCGTGTAAACTGCAAAAGTTAGCGATATTGGCCGCAAACATTGTAGGCTCCTTGGAGGTTTTCTAGGCTTTGGTATCGGTACCACCATCGAGTGTTTCTAGCAGACAGTGATTTATCCTCCTTACTACACCTCATTTATGACACACAGTAGGCTGTCAATTGCGTCTCCTTCTAAATTCTTGAATATCTCATAAGGAACGTCGTCATGCCCATTCGAAGTTTTACTATTTGCTTCTTCGATAGCAGCCAATAACTCCATTTTGGTAAATGCGATGTCCGCGTTTTATAAGCCACGTCCTTCGTCAGTGGATGAGCGGCACATTGAGCATATTTGGGAAAAAAAATGGGCTGCGGCCTGAAACGCAAACCCCTCTGGTGTGAGTTGTAAGGCTAGTCTAATACTTTCTGCGTGATCTTTGATCAGTCGTCCCTTTTTCATGCTACGAAAAGTTCTCCAAAGTGCCCTGTTCGTTGTCCCTGAGCCACAACTACTGGATCTGGCGTCCTAACTCTTATGAGTCAGCTGCTTTTCACTCAGGCGTGCCTGTGCAACTTGTTTTACTTCAATTTTTCTGTTGCATTTCTTCAGGATGCCAGCAGCCTGTATTTTGCCGTTTTCGGCGTACCCAGAGTTGTAGAAGGTGTAGGTCGGGAGCTGGCCGATATTTATTCACTGTCGTAATTCCGTGATCCTTGAGTACCTCTTGAAGGGTAAGGCAAAAGTGAATTCTGGCTAACCACATGAGTTCTAGTATCCGGTGGTGCACTATCCCAATATGTAACAAAAACATTCCATAAAATTTTATTATGCGTCCCAAATTAAAACCTATGATAATGGGGCACGGTCACTACATGATGTATCTAATTCTACCTATCAGTGGGGTGCACCAGGGCTATTCCACCACTTCGTCTCATGAGCGTGTTCGTGTGGCAGGAAGTGTTGTGGCCCATTGATTATTTAGCATTGTAAACTCCATTTCTCTGAAGGCAGTCTGCACTTTATCATTCCTTTAGGAATCATCATATCCCTAATCTCTTTGTGGAGCGGTAAAATCTCCGCCTATTAGTATCGGAGTTCCAGGGTAATAACGTTGAATATGTCTAACCCAGGCAATATTAATAACCGTGCTTATGGAACGAGCGTACACGGACACTAGTACCAAGGGTGTTTTGTTTCGGCGGGCGAGTAAAGCAATTACTTGCAGCTGAGTCTTACACCAGTTAATCAAGTCAAGTGGCTTTTGGGGAATATCGGACCTAATATAAATGGCAGCTTTTCCTGGAGTTGCCGTCTCGGTTCTCGCGCTTTTTTAAGGCATTTAAGGGCGTTGGTACCCATTGTATACAAGGAGTGGGCACAACCAATTATTTTCTTGCATCAAGAATTACCCGGAATATTGCTTGCCATATAATGTTTTATTTTATTTCGCCAAACTTTTTAGAGA
This sequence comes from Amblyomma maculatum, assembly GCA_023969395.1. Lineage (NCBI taxonomy): Eukaryota > Metazoa > Arthropoda > Arachnida > Ixodida > Ixodidae > Amblyomma > Amblyomma maculatum. The sequence goes on from JAJIZL010012159.1 coordinate 3,409, forward strand.
GGTCTCTACAAGTCTATTGTGAAATCGCTAGTCGATATTTTCGGCTATTACTATCTATTATATATATACTGCTGTGAATGAGTTGTGTCATTTGCGTAAGGGTGTCCAGTGCCGCTTCCCATATTGTTATGCTAACACCAGGTGTACGTTATCTGCCCATCCACTGGCCTTGATGCCGCACTAAGCGCAGACGCCTCCTTCGGTTTTGTGAACTTGCCTTTTGCCTTTGGCTACTCGCGCTTTGTTCTGACGCAGCTGTGTAATTTTGCTGCAATCATCTAAATTTCTTTCTCTATTGAATGCTGCTGACATGTGCAATCCAGAAATTCTGGAAATTCATCAGCACTGAAAGCCGGTGTCCTGCGTTTTGTGCATCACCTAGCCTTTAGTGTTGAAGTAAAAGATGTATCTTGTTCATTCGACGTGACAGGCTCTTCTTTTTGAGTCCCATCATCAAGTAGCTCTTGCGACTGAGCAGAAAATCAGTTCTTAACCACTACTGGTGCAAAATGTTTCCGTCGGCTTGCCCTTGCTAGCTCCAGCTTTCGCGTTTTCGTCGGACACTGAAAGGAAATTATATCATGATCATTAGACTTGCATATTCCGCTTATGAATTTTTTCGCGCCTCATTCAGTAATGCAGTCTGTGTTAACTAGATTTGGGCTGAATCTCTGCAAATGTTCTTCTCTTTAGCACCTGTAGCACTAAACCGGTTTATGTTTGTATATTGGGCGCACACTATGCAGCCACTGTAGTAGAATCTACCTGGAAGAGTATCTGTCCCTGTAATGTGGTAAAAAAGTGCCTTTGGTCTCCATTCGAGGTGCGGCCAACAGGGTATGTGTTCTTGATATAAGGTCTCTCGACAGCGTCTACGGGCAATCATGTAAATTTAGGTCTAGACGACACATCGCAGCATATTGGTACCTGAAGTAATGTACATCTGTACTGGTAGACACTCTGATCAGGCTGGACGAGTGAAGTTATTCCGCCCTCCAGCAGACCGTGACCTCACCAATATTAAGCGCACTCGCGCGACCATGGCACTGGACTTGACGAAAGCATTTGACAATGTCTTCCATACCGCCATCCTAGACGCCCTTTCTACCCTTAACGTGGGTTCCCAGATGCATGGTTAGATCAAGGCTTTTCTTGCCCATCGCATGGCTGGATCTCATTCGGCACCCGCTCCTCTCCCGCTTTCCCTCTTGAAAATCGAAGTACACCCCAGGGTTCTGTTCTCTCTCCCCTTCTCATCAACATCACCCTTTTCCCTATGGCACGTGCTCTAGCTACCATTCTTATCCTCTCCCATGCTTGTTGCGCTGATGATGTCACCCTCTAGGTGACTACCGGTAATCCTGCAGAGATGGAAGTCGCTCTCCAGGCGGGCGCTAAAACGGTCGCCGATTATGCTCGCACGGTCGGGCTTGCTTGTTCCGCGTCCAAGTTGGAGCTCATGCTCCTCCTGGCTCGAGGCATATCTCCTAACCTTAACGTCACTATCGACGGACATCCCATCCCTTGTCTCTTGCATCCGTACTCTCGGTCTCTTTCTCCAATCCAATGACAAACACACTACTGTCCTTTCCCGCCTTACTACCACCGTCCAGCAGATGGTACGGCTGATCCGACGGGTCGCTAACCGACACTACGGCATGCGCGAGCACGACCTCCATCGTCTTGTTCAGGCCTTTGTGCTAAGCCGCATTGTCTACTCCCTCCCCTACCTCTTTCTGCCTCGTGCCGAGGACGACAAGGTCAGCTGTCTCATCCGCCAAACATTTCAGTTGGCTCTCGGGCTTCGCACTTCCACCTCCACCTCTCGTCTATTGGCGATGGGCGTCCAGAATACTATTTCGAAACTTGTGGAGCTAGGCCCATCGCGTGGCACAACTCGATCGTTTATCTCACACCACCCCTGGCAGGGCCCTGCTTATCCTTTCGCTTGACCCCTGTCTCCCCTGTCTGCGTCACCCATTCCTTGCCCAGCTCCCTCTTCTCCATGCTCACTGTCAAGCCCCTTCCCAAGAACATGCACCCTAAGCATCATGCCGCTTGTCGATCTGCCCGCGCCTTCACCCTCTGGCACCAGTAAGGTACACGGTGCCTCTCAAATCCCGCCTATGCCCTGGCCACTGTTTCTAATACACGAACCCCTTCTCCGTCCCCACTATCCATGCTCTCACTTCCACTGCCGCAGAGTAAGCAGCCATCGCCCTCGCCATTGCCAGCACAGCAGCCCTTTTCATATTTAGCGACTCTAAGACCGCAGTCCGCAACTTTGCAAAGGGTAGAATCTCTTTCTCTGCGCTCAATAACCTTAAGCACTCCTGTCCCCCTTCCCGATCTATCCAACTCTTTTGGGCTCCGGCTTACGCACGGCACCTTGGAAATGAGGCGGCAAATTCTATCGCTCGAGAGATGACCGACCGAGCTGGCCCCCTCCACCCCGGGTTGGACACATGTGACTCCATCCTCACCTTCCATGACATCATCCTCCACATTCGCAACTCCCGATTATCCCCCCTCCCCCTTACAAGTCCCTATCGAAAATCGAACAGAATTCGTGGCGCCATTTACAGGCCCACACTTTCCTCTCCCCTGCACGCGTTGCCCTTATTCACCCAGTGCCTTCTCCCCCCAATGCACGCTTTGCAGCTCTCGCCGAGCAGACAATGCTCACATTCTTTACTCTTGTCCGGCGAACTTTCCCCCCGTGTCCTAGCAAATAAATAGCCAGCAGCTGTGGGAGGCTGCTTTGGTCAGCTCGGAGCCGCATATTGAACAGCGGCTTACGACGTGGGCAGTGGAAGTCGCCGCCAGGCGTGACCTCAAGGCCATGACCAGCAGCCGGAAGGCCACCCACGGAACGGCGGCAACATATTTTATTTTTTTGCCTTCACTGAATAAAGTTTGTACCACCGCCACCGATTACTGCCGCATTAATAAGATTGGGAAAAAAGACGCCTTATACCCTTCATCTAGTGTTGACGAAGCCTGCCCTGTCTCGAAGGTGCGGAGTTCTTTCATCACTGGAATCGCAATCACGTTAAAGTAGCATTTATGACCTCTGATACCTTTTACGAGTTCACAGTCACGTCTTTCATGCAACGCTAGGACATTTGTCGAGCGAAAGATGGACACTGTTTTGCGTGGCCTAAAGTTGCAGACGTGTGTGCGCTATTCAGATGCTACCGACACCTTTGCATCCACTATTGCAGTGCATATATGGTGTTTGAAAAACTTTTTCGCATGCCTCATATACACCGGACTGCAGCTGAACTTTGAAAATGCACTTCTCTACTAGCGAACGTACATTTTTAGCTCACATTGTTTCGAATGACTGTGTACACCTCGATACTGCTAAACAGCGTACCATGACAGCCTTTCTTAAGCCATCTTCTACTGAAGAGCTATGAAGTTTTCTGAGACTTCACTCTCATTTTAGGGGCTTTTTGCCTCTTCGTAACATTCGCTGCCCCTTTGACTCGGCTGTTCGGTAACAATAAAACTTTTTCGGCATGGTGACCTACGTGCGAACACACGCCTAATACCCTGCCTTGACTCCTCATGTCTATTTCAAGGCTATTTTTGCCATTTCGACTTGGCGTCAACAACTGAAGTTCGCGTGGACCAAAACCAATACGGTATCTGTTATGTGCTTGCTCACGACAAACTTGGCTTCGACGAATATGTAGTTGCGTATGCCAGCTGCGCACTTGCCAAAGTTGAGCATAGCTCCTGCGTAACCAAAAAAGAGTGTCTCGTAGTTCTGCCTTCGATTGGCAAATTTCGTCTTTACGTGTAGGGTCGTCCTTTTGAGCTTTTTACGGATCATCTCGCCCTTTGTTGGCTTTCTTCGTTACAGAATATTTCTGGTCATATGACCCGGTGGCACTGAGTCTCCAAGGATATCCCAGGCAGCACACCAACATGGCACTAACCCCGCCCCAACGTCATCAAACATTGGTACCAACATTGGCTTAATGCTGTTTTTTTTTAGAAATTACTACATTTTTATATATTGGTCCGGCTTATCTGCCATCATTGTACCTGTCTTGGCACTGCCAACATAGGCTATCAGCTGGCCGTGCCCCTAGTGTCACGTATTGGCATGCCACTAGTATTCATTGGCACATGTGACGTTCGCAATAAACGGCCGTGCCGCTAGTATCACATATTGGTATTTATTGGCATGCAACAAGTATCCATCGGCACACGTGGCATTGGTAGTGCCATTGTTAAGCCACCTCTAGCCATGCAGTTATTTCACCCGTGCCCTTACTGCTGCCACTTGCTTAACTGTCACTCTGACAATTGTGGTTTTCTTATGCAGTCATTTCCCAATACCACCTTGCATGTCATCTTCCTAAGGAGCCATAAAAACCATGCAATTAAATGAGGCATGCAAAATATTTTCCGAAAACATTTTACTGAGAGCTCATATACATGTACATGCTACAAGGACATCAGAGGGCCAAAATGCAGTGCAGGAGGCATTGGGTACAGGGTTAATATGGGGGAGGTTAGTAAGTGTAATTGGAAACAGGGCACTAAGCAGCACATGACCAGGTAGTGCAGGTAGAGGTGATGGGGTGCAGTGTTCATTCTTCATGATGGAAGGGGCTGGACATGTTCAGCAGGGTTGATGCACTATAGCCTTGTAGTGCGAGAGGTGTTGCAGGAATAGGAGGCTGAGCATGGGTGCATTCCAGGGCAGTGTCCACCATGGATGGAAAGTGGCAGTGGACAATGTTGAGCATGATAGTTAACAGTGAAGGGTCAATGTATCAAGTGCTGAGGTTGAGGGGGCAGGGGAAGGGCATGGCCCAGGTAGTAAGCTGGGCACCCCGCAGGAAACAACCATTCAGTTTGTTGAAGAGATTGGCCCGTGGGTCTTACAAATGACATCTGCACAGAAGACAAGCATATATAATCATAAGACCTTAACTCACCTTCTCAACACTTATCCTAACACATATTTGAAGTCTGGGTGCTCTATACTGAAGGCTCCGCCTTCTAGAATACGGGTTCGCGAGCGATGGTCTCGCCCGACGAGTGAAAACCAAGTCTTTCTTAAAAACACCGGTTTATTCCGGATCAACAGAAAAGTATAAAATAGAAAAGAAACAGCATTGGTCAACACTGCGCTGGAAACATGCCGTCGAAGTTCGCGACAATGGACTATGAGGATAAAACGGAACAAGGGTCAGGGCTTCACCGCGACAACACAAAGCACACTGCGGCGCGATGGGCGAGTAATAGGGCCAAAGCGTTGATCGCGGTACAAGAACATTGCTACTCGCGTGGCAGCACTCACGCTAACACTCCTAAGGCTTCCTTGAAGGTGCCGCTTCCGTCTTCGCCTCGCAGGACTCCGCTCCGTCGTCCGTGTACATCCCGCCGGCTTGGGACGCTCCCACGCCGCCCTTCTGTGGCCGGCCTCCCGGCGAAAAAGCCCCGAGCCTTGCTTCCAACGCGCTTATCTACCCTCTGTCTCGCGCCGATAACATGCCGCCCCCGCTCCGGGCAGCTCGCTCATGCGTACTCGCGCTGCCCGAGCGGACACCAACACAAACAGAAAAAAGCGCGCGCGGTTCGAAACGCTAAAAGGGGCTGTGGGGCCCCACAATACGATTGAGTACAAAATACAGAACCCCGCTATAGTAAAACCTCTGATATAGTAAAGTGAAACTGAAGTCCCAGTTCATCTTCCATAGGCAACTGCACATTTTCGCCCTTTATAGTAAAGATGTTCTTGGTAAAAATCGGTTAAAGTGCTTCTGGCCATGGCGACGACTCCCGCGCACTACCTAGAGTCGCGAGGCCAAGACGTTCTGTATTTGAAAGCAGAACAATAACCCCGAGTGTTCGTTTAGGTGGCTTTACTACTAGCCGCAGCAGCAGTCAGAAGACGCCTACTTTACAAAAGCCTTGGAGCCGTGAGGGAAAGCGCGCAGCGCGAAAAAGAAAAAGTAAAGCTGTCTACAAACATAGCAAGGAGGCGGCGTGTTCCATTCAGAAAGTAAAGGAGTAAAACTGCAGCAAGGAATAGGGAAGGGAAAGAAGTGGGTCAACATTCACTGCAATGTGCAGTACAAATCATGAGGCAGTGGTGGCAGAAAGTGGAGGTGCAGCAAGTAAGGTCTTACAGCACTTGATTGCCATGCGAATTTATCATTTATGGCCTTTTAAAAGACAGAAAGAGCAAAAAGGGACACCATTTTCATGCAAGGCTTTAGCTTTTACATGAAATCGAACTTGGTTGCATTCGTAACCACGTCTTCATGCTTCAAAGGTACTTCCACAAGATGTAGAGAAATTTTATAATGAAAAAATTACACATAGAGATGGTAAAAGCGAGATGGAAGGTATTTAGGTTTTTTTTTTCATTAAGCATTAAGACGTCTTCAGTAAGTACCTATTTACCTACTAGATAGCACTTTCAGGACCATGTCATCACAGACCACTCATACAGTAAAGACCATGATATAGTAAATAATTTCGCTGGCCTCGGTGGCTTTACTATAAAGGGGTTCTACTGTATATATTGAAGGCCTATTGCCACACATTCTTCTTTTAGACACTTCGCGACAGGTTTTTGGGCCTACACGGGCATGCATCATCTTATGACATAGGGATGATAAACATATATGCAAAATAATATCCATTCCAGATACAAAAGAAAGATATTTTGAAGGAAAAACCTGCTTCCGGCAATCCGATAACTTCAGGTGGATGCTTAGTGTTCATATAGAATTACAGTTCCTGAAAATATAACGGTTCAGGCTCCAGAACTTTTAATTTTTTAAAACTTCTTAAACATGCCTGCAATAGACAATATGTATTACTAAGCATGCAAACTGGATGATATTAAAGAACACATTAAAGAATATTTTTCTGCAGTACACCAGTTACAGGCACGCATACATTACTGCGGCCAGAATAAAGAAATAATTGCCCTGACAGAATCAATCAAGCTATCTTCAATCAGCTAACTGAGGGAGATGTGCACATCGCAGATATTCTCAAGGCTGTGTACGCATATAATATTCTGAAGATAACCGCACCATTTCAAGTTCTAGCTTTTTAGTTTTCACAGCTTTATTGCTTGCTGTATTCTACTATAAACAATTGCCTTACTTGTAATGTACCAAGGAATAGTTTTCATACAGTGCTCATTATAAATTAAAGACACCAGAACAACATGCACACAAACAAAAAAGAACAGGACAGGGCGCCATTCACAACTGATTTATTGTGCAGAATAAAGTACATATATATCTCACTGCCAGCATATGCGCAAGGAACCCATTCAGGATCATGTAGTTTAAGATATGTCCAAGAAGCCCATGCCTGATACCACAGCCTCTTTCTCTGAGAAAGCATTTCTTGAACACAGCTTATCTTAAACTACATGATGCTGAATGTGCTCCTTGCGGTTGTGCCGGCAGTGAGATATATATGTACTTTGTTCTGCACAATAAATCAGTTGTAAGCGGAACTCTGTCCCGTTCTTTTCTTGTGTGCGTCCATTGTTTTGGCGCCTTCAGTTTAAAATTAATAAACACGAGCATAGGCAGGAAAATATTATGCTAGATCTGAGTACAATGATATCGTACTTCCTTATCAGCTAGCAGCCTACCAGGTATGCATTTTCCCTCATCAAAGCTAATCATATGGCCATATCATCGGCAACCTTCCACGTGCAAGATTATATTCAGTTAGGCATACATGGGTGATTTTATGTCCAGGTACCAGGTTTGGTGCTCGGGCATCTGATTTCTTCAAACCAATTCATAGTAGTTGTTGGTATAGAGAATAGTAATCTGCCTGAATATCTGAGGCCAAATAATATTTTCATTGCTTAAGCACACCTTAAAATACAATGCATGATGTGACTATGGGATCATAAAAAAACGATACATCTATCATGACAGGGATTTTTCACTTTCACCATATCAGAAGTTGCTTGAATAACCTGTTTTATCCTTACCTGAAAAGTTGTTTCGCACACATTTTATATTTCAGTATCTATAGAATGTTGCTATTTTGTGAATATATTTCCAAATCAAAATTTCTTAACAGCTTCACAAATTATTTTTTTTTTCAAAAATGGACAATATTTTGTTCTCAAATTAAAAATAAGATTGTGTCTGGAGAAATAGTATTGTTTGCGGAACAAAACAGCACATACGCAAAAAAAGCAGCAATATCGCTCAAATTTCATGTGCAATACACGAACTGAGAGTTCACCCAAAATTACAAGTACAATAGCCCTGTGTACATGGACTCGACAGCACCGGGTTGAATCATCGTTGAGTAAGCAAGGTCATGCTCGACCTGGCTGATGTCTACATGAACTCGCTTTCTAGTGAGTAAGTATCGTAACAGAGCGTAGCATCGAGATTCGAAGTTATTGTGCAAGTTCTTACTCGTATTTGATACCATTGCATTTAACTATCGAGAGCTTCGATTATTTTTTATCGTTGATGAGCGCTAAAAAGCATTAATTTCGAGTTACGCTCGTCGCCGCTTCAGAGCCTTTTTCATATCTCAGAGTTCCTCATATCTAGAATCCTTGACCGGACAGCATCTACATGCCTTTAGATAAGCGGGTCAAACGAATTAACCTACCCCCTGCAAGCGAGTTAACTCGACCCACTCCGCCGCCTATTTTACTCGACCCGACTGAGTATACATGAACCCCATAACTGATTTTTCACTCGACAGACATACTGGACCCAATTCTGCCGAGTTCATGTATACAGGGGTGGAACGCAAGTGTAACAAGTAACAATGCTGCTAAGAATCCAATCTGCTTTCTTCTGGCTCCCCCCCCCCCCCCTCCAGGTTTCTAAAAAAATATCTTGTCTGACAAAGGAGGATATTAGGAGTTAAGCAGCTAATCAACACAACATCCATATGCTTGCTCTAACGCATGACTCCTCAGTACACTTACAGTTGCAATTTGCTTGGTCATGTGGCAGCTCACTAAACCGACTGACTAGACATAACAATCAAAAAAAGAATCGGGGGATCATTTCTACTTTTATTAAGACATTCAAAAGCTTTTTTGTTGTTGATATAGCATTCAGAGACTGCGGGAGTTTGGCAGTTTTATACGTCTTATTTCGTTTGGCAGTTGCAAGGGGATGTAGAAAAAGAAATATGAGTGGGGAATATAAGGGGTGACAACATCCCGAAATGAAAATAATGGACCAATGATGCACACTGCGTCTTAAATGGCGTCAATGGTAACATCAAACACAGAAAATCGTCATTGAGTATGACAAATTTGAAGCCCAGGAGGTGAGTTGGTTGTGGGCAGGTAGTTGGGAAAGGGTAGTTCCCCTGAGAGGTAGGCGGCAAGATCACTGTCACCCATTATGGGAAAAGCCCTGGAGCATGCAGGCAAAGGTGCACATATGTAAGAGCAATACATGCACAAGGAATGCACGCCTGAATGAGCAGCTGCACTAATAATTTTCTTTTGTCTTGCAGCCCACCCCTCCTGCACTGCAAGCAAGTCTGCTCTGTTTTCCGAACGCAGAAGCATATGCAAAAACAAGCAGAATGTTCTTTAAAATTTACAAAATTTGAACGAGTATTGCATGATGATCTCCTTTCTGCAAATGTCTTGCTCTAGGGTTGCAAAATAAATTCATTGCAGCTGCGAATAAAGCGAGTTTTGAGCTAATGGCGAATATCAATGGCTTGGGGAGAGAATTATTTATAATTGTCGCTTTGAGCAAAGTAAATAGCCTGGTTTAGATCAAAGTAATATTACATCTACATGGCTGAAGCCAGTGTAGGCCACCAGAAATGTACAAGCAGTCAGTAACTGCATGTCTGTATGAACAAATACATACAGTGCAGGCAGTCGTAATGAAGGGAGAGTGGAAGGCAAATAACCTGAGCAATACTCGATGATTTTCTTTTCTGCAACCTCAATACAGGCTTCCTGCGAATTCTTGTAATGCAAGCATAATCAAGTATGCTAAATATTTCATCACTGAAAGCACCTGCACTCCCGTGTTACGCAAATGACAACTACTTCGTCAGTTCAACAAGCTATGTCTGTTATTGTGCTATTACACCACAGGCTCACTCAATCATGCCTCAACTTGAAATAGCCACATACTGTTGAAGTAAAGCAATGAAATATAGCACGAGCTATTATTTTCATGAAGGACATGAAGGATATTATTTTCTACATACTGTGGGCAAGACTTCCGAACAAGTAAGTCTTGAGCTAAAAAGACAGAAAAAGTCATATCGAATGAAATCATATAGCATAACGCCAGCAGAGCATTTAAAGCCTTTATATAATGCAAAACAAAGGCAATGTGTCATACCCACCGAGGCAATGTTTCCTTACTGACAGCATGTTTCATGGCAAGGCTCCCACAGTTGTTGACAGGTTATGCAGCACCAAAATGATGATGATGTTGTCTGCCTCACATTCACGCAGCACCCCTTTGATGGCAGATGATTGCTTGTGCAAAAGCAGTGCGATGATACAAGTGGAGCAGCTGGACTGCGGGCATTATAGAGCAAAGAGCCCTAAATGCAAGGAAAGAAAGTCTCCATTAAATCGATGCCTCTAAATCATGATAACAGCATACCACGTCTCTTCTCTGTATAGTTAATCTATAATTTCAATTGAAAGCTGTCTCAAAAATTGGACTAATTGCAACTCTATGTTACACATGGTATAACATAGCTGTGCCAGGGCGGTGGGGTGATCAGTTAACATAAGATCCGGAAAATCCAGACTGATGTTTCATGCACTCTTGATGCTGGAGCAAAGTGTCATGGTGGGAAGAACAAAATTAAAAGCAGGCACGGGCGCCAAACGTGTGCTACACAACCGATGCGACTAGAGGTGTGCACGGGCATAAATTTTGAGCCTGACCCGGGCCTCATGCTACAAACCCGAACCCGGCCTGGAACTGAAATTTCCTGAGCCCACCCAGGGCTCACACTGAAGGCTCTGGCCCTGCTGGACATGCTATAACAGACCAGTTGCAAAACCTACAAGTCGGCTTCCCTGTGAGGCAGGAATTCGTGGACAGTGGCGACAGAACCTGATTCAGGAATAATAGTTAGGTGCAGTACATGCATCTACCACAGTCCACGCTGCTTGGGATGCAGTTCCCCACGCACAGGCCATTGTCAGAGAAAGGTTTTCGGGCATTCTTAACACTGGAATAAAGGGGGGAGCACTGTCACCCTAGGGGTGAAAGAAAATTTAGAAAAGGGACACTAACCGGAGAGGGTAATAGTGGGACGACAATGCGCACGCGAATAATACTGTGACGATCGAATGGGCAAGAGGTGCGGGAATTACCCTACCCGTTAGGCGATGTGCTAGCACTGTACCCAACTATTACCCCAAAGTCTATGCCGCCATTGTGCAGAAATGTCTGCCGCACCGGGAAGCCGACGTGTAGGTTTTGCAACTGATCTATTGCAGCCGAAGCAACGATACAGAAAGAAAAAATAGGCGACAATCCCTGGCGATGCATCGCGCGACGACGACGCCAACGCCTGTCGCTGCCGCTGGTGCACATCGCACGGAGCGAAAGACCTCAGCGACAGAGACGCGTTTTCAGCCTGGCTTTGTTAGCGCCGCCTCTTCGTTTGGTAAATGAGTACAGTTACGCTATATCCAGTTTCTTGCACTAAACAGCAACACTGATGAAATTTCTTGCAAAGCGTCGAGACCCCCCACCCTCAAAAACTATACTGCGATGCAGACATGATTGAAAGCAGTGGCGTTTTTCTGCACCTTTCGAAAATTAGCAATATCTAGCCTCACTAGCCTTTTTTTTTTTGTAAAACTACCCTACCAAGCTTTTACTAAACCGTCTCGATGCGCTCCAATACGCACGAACCAGACGAAATGAGCGTCTGCAGGATTTTCGCTCATACCGGACTAGGGAAACAAACTTTGCATGCAAAAAAAAAACAACAATGAAGGTGAGTACCCCAAATATTTGCTATTGGCTGCCTCGCGAGCTGGTTCCAGCATCATGAGCAATTTTCTAAAAAACCCAGAACCTGGGCGACAGCGCCGAGCGGCAATGCTTTAGCGGTCCTCAGCGCACTGCGCATCGTGCTGCCGTGCCACTCATATGGTTAGTGTTTTATCGCACCAGACACGAGAAAATGTGCTTTAGCCCGGACTCCGCCGACTCCACTCGAGGTCACCCGAGCGGCCGAGCACGTCTATACGCCGTTCCAGCCACTGTAATGCCGTGAATATCCGAAGTTGGCTATTAGGGCTACGATGCCACGCAGTTGTTTACTTTAGGAAATTAGTACTCTGCAAAACAGTAACGGTTTAACTAGAAATAAGCTGAAAAATGATCGGGACCAAGTCGCGCACACTTGAGAACCACTTTTGAAAAGTTAACAACGTAAGAAATGTGCTAAAAGAAGATAAATCTCCCTAGCACATGGCTTACGCAGCCTGCAGCAACAACGAAATGTAAGAGAACGCTTGTAATTTAAAGAACGCTCAATCTAAGGGGCTATTATTTTGCTCCAATATACACATGCGCTTAATGAAATGTGAATAAAAAAATTTGAAAACTCACATGAAATATTTCTTGGCGAAAGAAGCATTTTCCGTGCGCGGTGCCACCGAACGTCGAGCAGAGCGAATGAGTGGCCGTTGAATGGACGAAAGAACGGAGCGCCCTCTTTGAAACCACGGCCGGTCTCGAGGGAGAGGGCGCGCGCTCTTCCTTACGGCCTTCTCAATCGCCGCGCGAACAATGGGAACTTTTCTCCTTGAGTTACGCTCTCCGCCACCGCAAGGGGCGCGACCTGCTCACTGTTCGCTCCGCGTCTGCTGCAGCGGCGGCGGTTGGTTTTTGCCTGGTTTCGCGTTGTCGCTCGCGAGTTTCGTGGTGAGTGCAGCCCCGAAATTAAAGAGCAGAGAAGGTAGATGCTGCTGCGGCATGTCGTCAACGTACCACACGTGAACGGATATAAAAAACACTGTCGTTCAGCAAAAGTTCGACAAGCATGGCATACATTGCGGCACGGTAGCTACTTTTGTTCATTTTAACCCGAATTTTTTCCAAGCCTGTACACGAATGGGAATAAAAAAAAACTGAATGAGCAGTGATCACATCGAAGCTTCTTCAAGGCTAACATGACAGCAACTCGTCTGCAACAGCAAAACCGTCTTTCAGCGCTAGATGCGAAACCATTCATGTAGCACCGAAGATGAAAATAATTTCATAAAAATGTAATGTAAATTGCAAAATGCTTGCATGATATAAAGTATTAGTATAACAGTCAAAGTAAACGTTGTAGGGTTGAGTTTTAAGTGTTATTACAATTCATATACTTGGCAATGTGTGGTATTATAAACTTTTGCAAATAAACATTGTTTTAATTAAATTTTTACATGATATTATGCTTATTATGAAATCAAAAAAATGGTTGATATTCATGACACCACTTGTGCTCGAAGTGGTAAAAAAAGGCCAATAAATGATGAAGGTGATACTGGATGCAGTGACTTACAAATGAGTTCACCTGCTATATCGAAAACATGCAAGAAACTTCTAAAGCCTTAAAGAAGGACACTCTCACTGAAGGCTCATTTCAAGCCTTATATAGCGACCCATTGAGGCTCTCTTCGGGAAAGTAAGGTTAATGTGCGGAAGGGAATGACATATGCCAGATGCGAGGGTCGTAACAGCTAGCGGCACATGACTACATGACTACATTGTCAAGACGGACGTTTCATATGAGAGCAAAATCAAGGCACTGAAGGAAATGATGGCATCTCCTACCATCACATTTCCCACTGTCACATATTCCGGTTCACCTTAGGTCGCTGGATATATCGTTTAGTTAATCAATTCGGGTGTGACGCTTGCGCTATTCTTCTTGAAACTAGCGAAAGAAGCAGCCCCATGTAGTACGCTCTTCTACGAGGACAATGTTCTAGTGGACTGCATTATCCGAAACCAGAGCTTGTTGCCCTGTTGGACAAACTTTTTTTTTTTCGAAAAAGCTGCCATGCACCTAGTACACACAAATGTTCTCGAAGTATTTAAGATCCTGATTCAGTCAGCATTTCAGAACTCAACACTGAGTTGCCAGAAAGGAATTGACAACAGTATGTTATTAGGTCCGTTTCTTTGATATTTGAAAAATTTCTCAGAATTCTTCTTCTCAATTAATTATACCAGGAAAGTGACAGAGAAGGCCGAAAGGCCAACTCCTTATGTGCACAAGCCGTGCAGGAAGATTTTGAGCCTGAATTTTCTAGACGCAGGTCGCATTTTGATGAATTGATGAATATATAGTGCAATGTGTAACTTTGAAGGAAAATGTTTTTATTGTTTGTCGCTCTTTTCGATTCTGCTTAACTGTTTATGCCTATTTCCTTGATTAAAAGTAGTCGCGAGACTACATACGCATCTTTGGTCTTTCAACCGACTGATATGTTTTGAACGAAGCTAGAACAGCCTAGTTCACTAGACAAGTGAAATTTTTACTATATGAGTAAATTTTTGTTGTTTACTCTGAATCTGAGACGCGCCATGAATTTTTGCCGGTGTCTCTTCTGATCTAAACGAAAACGGTAACGGTTGACAGAATCTCCACCCAACAGTTCACCATGCACTCACGTCAGGTCGCGCTACACCTGCTTAAAAGATTCAAAGGCACATTGCATAGCCTGGTAAATTTATTTTTGTACAAAACTTAGAGGTAAAAAATGTTGAAGTGTACCCGAAGCTTCATTCGACCGTGCACGGCCGCACTAAGGAGCGCGCGCGCGAGCGGATTGTTGACTGTATTTTATTCCTCGTACACGATAAATGTTCGGTGTTGATTACGGACTTTGTATAAACCATAAGGGGCGAAATGTCAGGACCTGCCGGTTGCAACTGACGCGGGCGAAGCTAAAAGCGAGGGCGCGTTTCCCTTGCGTGTGAACGGCTGTAGCGGAGGAACAGCAGTGGGGCGGTGGCGACCCCACCGAGGCGCGGCGGGCGGTGGAAACAGACCCCATTGGAGAGGCCGTAAGAGAAGAGAAGCGCTCTCTCCCTCGAGACCGGCCGTGTTTGAAACAAACTACAACTGTCCCCGTCATGCCGGCTAAGCGATTGTCGCGTCATCCTTCGAGCTTTTTAGTAATCGCTTTTTCAGTAGCTCGATGGTCTCGGTTTTGTACCCTCTTGTTTAGCAAGCGTTTCCTAGATGACAGGACTTGAACCAGCCTTGAACGAGCAGCAGCAGCAGCAGCAGCAGCGCTGCTGCTGCTGCTGCTGCTCATCTATGTAGGGCTCTGTGCCAGCAGCGAAGCGCGTCATCTCCCTGGAGAGGCGCCTAGATATTTTGTTTACAACACTCAAACCTGTTCAAGTTGTATTTTGTGAATGCTGTGTTCTACTACGAATAGTTTGCTCACTTTTAACATACCAACGAAAATGCTTTCATACAAAAGTGCTCAATCGAGTGGAATATTTCAATCACCCTGAAATGAGGATTTGAAACAAGTTTGTTGAAAATTATTGAGCAAAGCATTTCAGTACCACGACTTGCCACCTATTTATATGCTAGTTGCATACGATGCTTACATTTTTTTCTCATATATCCGCACTGTCAGCATCATTCTATCTGCTAGATTAGTCGTTTGTTGGCCCGATTCATAAGGCGCTTGTTTCTTTCTCACAGTTTAGTTTCTCTGCGTATATTTTATTGGCCAAGAAAATGCGGTAAAAGCACATTTCTCTCTGCAACCTGTTATGAGAGCCCGGAAATGTTTGAAAGAAGTCTCCAGTCTGTTAGCGTTCGTCTTTTTATTGCTGCGCAATTCCTTCCCCTGGGCAGCGGCCGCCCCTTGGACCCTGAGTGGTGCGTCGACCCGTCCACCGCTTTGGCCCACCTGCGTGGATTTCGACGCGCGCATGCCAGCTCGGACCTTGCTGGCATCGCATGCGGCGAGAGAGTGCGATCCGGAGAACGACAGGAGTGCGAAGTGTGCGAGGACGGGATTGAGCGGTGTGTCAGCATGGAGAGCAGGCGCTGAAAAACTGTGCGAACGAGTTTGTGCGAAACAAAGATGTGTCATTGTAATCCAGTTGTTAATATACCCATTGTACCTTTTCGTATTTTATTTGTGTTTCCAGTCTTTTCTTTCACATTTTTTTTCGTTCTAATGCTAACAAGTCAGTGTACATGTGGGTATCTTCTCTACATACACAATATTTGTAAAAAAACAAAAAAAAACTACCTTCCCCGCCCACGCCTGTAGCTGTTCCACCACGGGGGTAGTTAGAGAATAAATAAGCTTTGATACCGATCGAATTAAGCTTAATTTTAAAAAGCGACTGCTTTATTTAGTTTTTGAACTTTACAGTTATTCCTTCTTGCCATATGTAGCGCAAGCATGGTATTGCAGTGAACGACGACGGAATCGCGAAATTGGGGGCGTGAATAAAAGCGGAGAAACGTTTTTTCGCACTTGTGCGAAAAAAAGAATAAATAAACCAGAAATTCTAAAATTATGCTATCCATGCACTTGGCATCGCGTCGAATCAAATGTTGTTCTGCTGAGCTGCCGCTGTTGTATACTGGCCGCTACACGAAGCTATTTTCTGTTCCTATGAAATTCAGTGTGACAAAGCACCACGCGGAAATATTTCTCGTTTCAAGTTCTTGTGAAATGTGGAAGCCGGCCCGTCGCCGTGCCGCGGGCGACGCTACCTGGCTCTGCGATGATTTTTGCCACTGCAGGGATTTGAATATTCGCAGCTTGTTTAGCAAATAGCTGGCGTACTTGTTTGCCGAATGAGTGCTTCAAGATAATCATAGAGCATTTACCAGTACCGTATGTGTGCGATATTCCCTCAGTGATTAATGCGCCATGGTTATTGCAGTCGTACTTTTGATTATACACGCATGGAATGGTCTACTCTTGCAAAGCCTAAGACATAAGTTACGCTAGCTCTACGTATGTCAAATAGGTATATGAAAGAAATAGAGCCTTAAAGTATAGCGGCTGACGCATTGCGTCGTATATTCCCGCCCGGGCGGCGGCCGTGTGCACCTTTAACCAAACGTGGAGCCTCAGGACCTGCGTCTTGCATTGCATCGCGCAGCGTGTAACCCGACAATCCCACCTGCAGAGCGCATCCACTCGGGCAAGTCGGAGCCGCTGTTGCTGGCGCCGTGCCTCCATGTTTTTCTTCCTTTGTTTGTAATGTTTTCAATGCACCTAGCAAGCAGCGAACAGAGCGTCCATATTTCGGCGCGAGTGAGTGCCATCACCTGACGGGAACAGAAGTGCGCGGTGTGTCGTCAACAAGAGCGGATGCTTGAGAAAAAACAAATGGGCGAACGAGTGCGATGAAGAAAAGTGAAACTGTAACCTAGTTATTTGTTTCAGCATAACCTTAATATTATTCATACTGAGATTGTACGTGCAGTGTTTTCTCTCCATTTTTTTTCTAATACTTCACTTCTGAGAGCGACATCGAAGCAGGTAGCGTGGGTACGATTTGCCATATGTGGAAACGTCCATGCAAGTGCGGTCCGACGTTGAATTTACCGCTCAATAAATCAGCTTTAATTTAGATCACCATTGTTAAATCGTTTAGGCGAATGTATGTGCTGCGATGCTTCGTATTCGTATAGCTTAAACCGCCAAGTGTATTTTTAAAGTTAAAGTGTATTTCGCTGGAACCGCTCTGTCCATAGTCGATCTGAGTCACGTACGGGCCCTAATAGGCCGACGATTATGGCTCATTAATAGCATTGCACTGCATGCGCGTCTTGCGGTAATTGTCTGTTTGAAGCCACTGTTGTTAAAACTAATACACTCGGGGGCAAAGAAATTTGCTAAAACGTTTGGAATGCTCTTCACCCAGAGCAGCAGGAATCGCCACGGGAGCAGCCATGGAAGAACTTAGACCACTGCCGAATAAAATACAAAAAATAGCAACCATTGCCTATGCACGATATATGACATGTCGTTTTGATTTTTTCTAGTCTCCCGGTCGGCGTGGAGCTATTTATCGCCGCCGCCCTGACGGACCAGCAAACGGTGGTGAACTTAGTGATATTTGACGCCGTAGACCGATCGCCGGTCTCATCCAAATTCGTCACAGTATACATGTCGATTGATTACAGTGCCAGCTTAAGTCAATCTATTGTAAAAGAGCATGATGTAATCCCCGAGCAACATCAACAGCAGCTAGGTGGGATTAAAGCAAACACGACGGAAACCAGCACCGCGGAACTCTAACTATTTAGACACAAGATTTACGTAGCATTCAAAATTGTAAAGGTAACTTGAAAACATCGATCATAACAGCACAGTTAACGACTCCAAGTATTAAATGATCCTTCCAATCGAAAAGCACGCTAATGCGGTTTCCCACGGAATATTTTCAGCCACATGCTAATTTGCATCTAATATTGACCAGTAGGTGAAATAGACAAGACAATGCTGACTAAAGTGTATGCCAATGCATCTGACGGGACATGGTAACAGAACTGACAGTATTGTCCAGCATATGCCATATATTTAGCCAATGTCAGTGGAGTAATGGCTAACGCTGTTCGATATAGCCATCCTTATGAAAGGGCAATGCCAATACCGTTGATATGTAAGGTATGCCAGTGTATATCTGACATTGGCGGGCCATTGTAAAAGAGCTCACATTATTGTCCAGCATATGTCGAATATTGGCCAACATCAGTGGACTGATGGCTAATGCTGTCCGTTATAGCCATCCTTATCTCATGGCAGCGCCAACACCGGTGATACGCCGGATATCCAGGCCCATCATTGTCATTCCCGCCTAATGGTACCACCGATATTGTGAGGACATCGGATATGACGGGCCAATGTTGTTATCATTATAAATAGGTACGAACAATATTGGTTACCAATGGAATACTCAGGGCCAGTGTTAGAAGTGTTATAGAATAGCACAACCAATACCAGCCATAATATGGCAGCAGTGGGCCTACATATGGCTGATCTCTACCATTTCACTGACAATATTGGCCCGGGCTATTGTGCTGCCTGGGATGACATTCACGTGGTATACAGTCGCGCCTCAAGCATCAGGACGCCGATGCCACGCTTGGCTCTCCGCTCGCAGCCAAAAGTTCCTACCCCATCGAAATCAAGACTCCAGCCACCAGCATCATTCCTTCTGAACAGCATAAGGATCCTTGTATTCGGGCTCTTCTAAACGTTTGCTCCGACCGATGTGCGGTTACACCATTTCGAGACCTGTGTCGTAAAGCCTTACATATTGAAAGGCATAACCACCTCCTCTACCGCTGTAACTACAATTCTGATGGACGAAAACGGCTCCCCGTTTCCTCCAAATGTATGGACCTATATCTGCGTATGATTTCACATTGACATACAATGTGGTCACGCGAGCATCTGCAAGGTGTATACTCGCCTCCCCCTTCAGAACCACTGGCGGGGCGTTCATAATTTTGTTTTGATGCACGTGCTCTCGTTCCTCGACTACCAACATTAAAAGAAGCACGCTCACCGAATTGACGAGAGAAATGAGAAAGTGTGAGTAAAAGGAATAACCTCGCCAGCTTCCCGTTAACACACGAAGCTAACATCGGCCCGCGTGTTGTCAGTAAATGAATCTTAACAATATTTATGGAGAGTTACAACCCCTTCCATATCCATCTCGCCTTTTCAACCGCACCGGCATTGATATATAAGGGCCTCGCCCGTGCATTGCATCTGGTAAAGGATGAATTATTGTTTCCATTGATCACATGCTGCAGTAGGCTAAAATCGTTGCACTCCCTTATGCTGCAGCCAAGGATGTGATATCCTTCCTTTGCGACGGTTCGTCCTTCGACATGTGGCCCTCGTAAAATGTACAGCAACCGCTGCCTCTCTTTCTGTCTGATGTTATCCAAGCCCTGCCCCGAAAGTGCCACGTCATTCATTGATCTTGCACTGCATGTCACTCTCAGACAAATGGCAACAGTAAACGGAACGAGTTTTAGCCGCACTCTGGGTGACATGCTGGCTATGTAGTACGTCGGCTCTAAACAAACCAGCTGGGACCAGGTTCTTCCGTAAATTAGGTTCGCGTACAATAGTACCACACAGTATATTACAAGTTTTTCACCCTTCTTCCTTCTCTGTGGTCGATATCCTTGTGCTACCCTACCACACTATCACCCTCACACATCTGAGTGCATCACTCTTTTACAAACTGCCCAGTGCGCTAAAGATAGCCGCCGTGTCCTCAGACCCCTAACTACAGCCCAGCAATTCCTTCGAGTAGCCCGCACCGAAGATCCACATGCGCAGCATTACCCGCTTGACTCTTGCGTGCTAGTACACCGCGTCTCTAGGAGAAACTTCTCGCCAAATATCAAGGAAGGTATCGGAGCTTGAAGCGGACGTCTCCAGTGAGTTATTTTATTGAACCTCTAGCGTCGTCTGCCTATCTTTGTCGCCACATTTGTAAGACTGTGAATGTCCAAAGTTTGAAAAACCACTATGACACCTTAGTATTGTCGACCCCAAGATTCGCCAGGATTGCTCTTCTTATGACCGGAGGCAATGGTGAAGAAGGCGGGATTACACTCGTATCAAGTGTTCATCGCCTGGTGCTCCGCCTTGCTGGTCTTGCAGACCTCTTGCTTCTGTTACTCCTACTTGAATTGTAAATCCTTTAAAAATAAATCCCCAACTTACAACAGTTCGCGCTGATTATGGCATCACT
>JAJIZL010012164.1:0-10391 GCA_023969395.1 Amblyomma maculatum
CTTCCTATGCAGTCGCAGCTCGCTGGCTGACTTAAACAGCGTCGCGTGATCGTTAGTGCGTTAACGAACAGTGTGGGCGACTTCCCTTTTCGCAAAGCAATGGCCGCTAGTGGTGAGGTGAGCAATTCAAAATCTAAGCTCGCTAAGCTGGGCAAGCACTCCAAATGATTCATCGTAGTGGCAGCGTAGCATTTGTGACAGACCGTACTACGTGATTGGCCATCCAACAAGCCCAAATCTTCAAGCTGGTAAGCAAAGTGACGGTGATGGGAATCGTGCCAAGCTTTTGAGCAATCCTGAGAGGGTAAGGTGCGAAGGCAGGCAAGCCGGCGGGTTTCGGCAAAACAGGTTGTCTCGGCTACCGAGGGATCTTCATCACTACAGCGGAAAACGTGAGGATGGTGTCCAAGGTATATCATCGGTGGCGAGCGTAGAGTAGGAAGAATGGGTGCAAGCCACGACCGCGGTATTAAAAGAGTAGCTAATTAACAGTAGGGCGCGGTTCCAGTTTTTGCGATCTATATCGATGTAAATAGAGAGCATGTCAGTGCGCTCAGTTAAACTGTTGGTTGGACATTATAAAGCGATAAATGGGGAACGAGAAAGAATTGGTAGACATATAAAACCTAATCATTAAGCATGAAGGGAACGAAATAAGGAGGTATAACATGGAGAAAATTGAGCATGCTGTGAGGAACGGAGAAACATTAAAGCAATGAAGAAGAAATTTGGCATAGGCAAAAATCACATGTATGCGCAAAGGGACAAGGCGGGCAATGTCATCACGATTGTGGAGAAGATCTTCAAAGTAGCCGAGGAGTTTTATACTGATCTCTACAGTAACCAAAGAAGTCAGGACAACCATGAGATTGACGATAGGGATATGCATTCAGACGTTTCGCCCGTGACGAAGCATGAAGTTAAAAAAGCATTAGAAACTAGGGGAAAGCAGCTGGAGAGGATCAGGTAACTATATATTTATTGAAGGACGAGGAGGATATCGCCTTACAATAACTCTCCCCTCACCCCCCCCCCCCCCTCTGTAAACGCACTGCGTGGTGTCATTGACGGTATCAGAACCATGGAAGAAAGCAAACATTATCCTAATTCATAAGAAAGGGGACGCTAAGGACTTTAACAATTACAGACAAGTCAGCTTACTGTCTGTTACATATAAGGTATTTGCTAAGGTAATCACTAATATAATCAGGACAACCCTACACTGCAACGAATAAAATGATCAAGCAGCTATTTGGAAAGGGTACTCTGCTATCGATCATATTCATACCATCAACCCGGTGATAGAATAATGCTCGGAATATAACCGGCCCTATATATAGCGTTCATTGATTGAGAAAAACATTTGACTCGGTAGAAACATCTGCAGTCATGCAGGCATTTCGAAATTAGGGTGTAGCAGAGCCGTACGTGAAAGTGCTGGAAGATAAAGGGGCCGCACAGCGACTATAGTTCTGCATAAAGAAAATAACAAAATTCTTATAAAGAAAGGTGTTAGCATGGAGACACGATCTCCCTAGTACTCTTCAGAGCTTGCTTAGAAGAAGTGTTCAGACACTTCAAAAAGGAGCAGTTAGGGATAAGGGCAGATGGAAAATACCTCAGTAATCTATGATTTGCCAACGCCATTGCCTTGCTGTGTATCTCAGGGGATGAATTGCAAATAATGATTCGCGACTTAGACAGGAACAGTAGAAAGGTAGGCTTGAAATTAATACGCAAAAGACTAAGGTAATGTTTAACAGCATCGGGAAGGAACAGCGGTTTACGTTAGGTAGTGAGGCACTGGAAGTAGCAGGAGAATATGTCTACTTAGGACAGGTAGTAACCGCAGCTTCGGACCATGAAAGGGAAAACACCACGAGAATAAAATTGGGATGGAGCGCATTTGATAAGCACTCGCTTATTATGACTAGCAGCTTACCGGTATCGCTGAAGAGGAAGGGACATAATCATGGTAGAAAAAAATTCTGCAGGAGACGGAACAAGAAAATAGACAACACGAGCGCCGACCAACAACTGAATGTATTCAGAACGTGAGCATATGAATCCACTGAGGGATTTATGCGCAGGAAGGAAAAAAAAAGACGATGAAGGGACACAGCGTCGTTCAATGCGTCATTCTAAAATGTTAACCTGAAAAAAAAATATACCAGGAAAATCTTTGAAACTCTGATCATTGCCCGCAAAGGTGCTTCATGAGCCGGCATATCTTAGGTTTCGTTGTCATGCTACGAGCTTATCTATCTTGACTGTTAATGATGAGCATGGCATTTTTTCGTGTTGACGTTGTGCGCTTCTTCTTTTTCCTTCCAACGCATATGTCCCTCAGTGTATTCATACGCTCACGCTTTGTATACATTCATGTTAGTCGGCGCTCGTGCTATCTATTTACTTGTCCCGTCTCTTGCGCTATTTTCTTGTACCATGATTAGTCACAAACTGGCCCAGTAGCACACTTCGATGAAAGTATATAATAGTTGCATCTTACCTGTACTGACATATGGGGCAGAAACGTGGAGGCTGACAAAGAGGGTTCTAATTACGTTGAGGACAACGCAAACGGCTATGGAACGTAAAATGGTAGGAGTAGCATTAAGAGATACTAAACGTGCAGAGTGAGACAGAAAAATAACTCAAATTACTCACATTCTATGGACATCAAGAAGAAGAAATGGGCATGGGCAGGATATATAGTGTAAAGAGAGGATAGCCGTTGTTTGCTTAGGGTAAAAAACTGGATTCCAAGGGAAGGAAAGCGTAGCAGCGTACGGGAGAAAATTAGGAGGATGGATGAGGTTGAGAAGTTCGCAGGTGTCAAGCAGATGCATTTAGCACAACACCGGGTAAGTGGAGGAACATGGGAGATACCTTCGCCCTGCAATGGGTACAGCCAGGCTGAGCTGATGATGACAAATGGCGAAATTGGAAAACACATAAACGTATCATCTCTTCCACGATGTCGGCAGCAAAATGGCGACCACGGCCGTTAATAATAACTCTTGTTGGTTCATGGCGGAGACCTATCGCCCTTAATCTGAAGGAAACTTTGCAGGCATTAGCCCCGGGTATGGCAGCTGTCTCACGCTATTGAGTGAGGTAGTCCACGCAAACAATGCTCCAACGGTTCTCATTACGGGATAGTGGAAGGAGGATCAGACACAACGAGGTCAATGTCCACTAGCTGAAATGGTGCACGGGTTGGTGTCAAGCGGTAGATCTGACTGTCGCCACACTTTTAGGACGTTTTTATCCCTGACACTGGATGCAACTGGCGACGTACCGCTCAGTAGTTCTCATTTTCGGCCACTAAAATGGCTTCTGGCTGGGCACGGTGGAGCTTTTTCGCTGGATGGCTTCGCCTCAACCAACCAACCAAGATGAAGCGGGGGCCAGTAAAGGAATAGTTTTTCTTGCAGAGCAGGCGATCCCGAACAGAACATTGGTTTGAACCTAATCGAACTTGTGCCGCTGTGAATAGGTTCCAAGGCCGGATCCTTTTACTGGTCTTTGATATACGTGGGGATGTTATGACTGCCGGTAACACGAACGAGGCGCAGTTCTGGAAACCAGCGGCGTCAGATTCCGTCGTAGGAATGGCAAGGCGCAAAATACCGTTGCAGCAGTGTGCTTACGACCAGGTTTGTACGTGGCTGTCAAGTAATAACTCTTGTAACCGCGGAGCCTAGCGTTTAAGGCGGCCGCAATATTGATGAAACCCACACTGCGTTTTGTTGGAGTTTCCTTGAATCGAGACCGGTGCCTTCTTGTTATTACGGTGAAAGGCTTACTTGGCTAATGAATGGAGGGCAAAGACGCGTCGATAGCAAGTGGCTGGCCGGTTGAGACAGCAAGTATGTAGCCAGCCTTTTTCTGGGCCACGGAAGTGGAGAGTGGAACGACGGCATGAGCGAGACTTTGTGCAGCGGGCCTTGTCAGAAGAGGATGAGTAGAGAATTCGCCATCAGAAAACCTGAAGGTATACTGGCGGGATCGTGCGACAGAAAGTCTATGCTGAGATGGATTGCAATAATAACACCAGCCGTCGTTAAGGATCCTACATCGCAGTATCCATCGTGGACACACTTTGACATCGGTGTCGACTAATAAATATCCCAAAAAGCTTAACTTAATTTCACCAGTTAATAGGGATTACATGCAACATATGGTATTTGCAATTTTAAATTGCTTTTATTTATAAAATACTTACTTTAGAATAAATTTCGCTTTTATAAACGTCTAGCATAATGGTGATAATAAAGTCAAAAACAATTGTATTGCAATCGAAACACTTTACTAAATGTCAGATCCAAGGCACTTTATTTTTCTTCGAAACCGCATTTGAGCCCTGCAGCCTAAGGTCGAATTACTGCAGAAAAAGCTTGTTGATATGTGCAATTGTCAGAAAGAAGCTTGGTGTGAACAATAAATGCATTATACCTCGAACGCATATGACGTATTTATGACCAAATTAGACTCCTACAATTGATGCCTGAAAGCCTGATTGAGGAAGATGCTGCATGGTTTACCTGCCATTAGAGGGACGTTTAACCCTGGCAAAAGATTCAGAATTTTTCACGTGAAATGCTATATACCTTAAGACCCTACATTATTTACCATATATGTGAGCAAAACGGCAAAAATTACAGCATTATGATTAAAGCATGGCCCAATGTGAAGTCTAGAATTCTAGTGAAAGTGAAGTCTAGCATGATAGCATAGTAGAGCCGGTTGGCAACGAAGGCCGAATACACTGCGCAAAAATAATGCGCTTAATATTATTACAATACACCACGTCACAATACTAAACGCAAATACTTTGGCTCCACCCCCTTATTGAGGTCGCGTTTCATACAGAGGCTTCAGTAATGGTCTGAGTGTTCCAGAGTTGGTACACATTTTCTCATAGCACCAGTTTACAGTTTAATTTTTATTCTGCCAGGCTTAAATCAGCAATACAGAAAAACATCTTTGCCACTGAATGGTTGTTTATGCAAAAAAATAAAAACTGATGCCACGCGAAAGGTAGCACAGTGCCTAATATTTCGTTGAACAATTAAAATTAAGACAATTTGAAATTACATTTATTAATTAATTAGTGAATATTTCGCATTTTCAGTTAACACCTATAAGACAGAGGAGAGAACACTCACTTTCAGGGTAACGGCATATCACAGATGGAGACTGCCCGCGAGTGTAGTATCCACAGTCTGCATAAAGAGGGAAACGGATTGTGTTTACTATCCACAGCTGTCATCAGCACCGATCAAAAATAAAGAAACATGTGCACTATATTTCTTATTTTCAATAATACCAAGCATCACCTCATTTGGTCTTATTTTATAAACTTTCGGCTGATGTTTCTTCTTGCAGACCACATTTAGCTACAGTTCTAGCTCACTGTGGTGTTTTGCGGTGGCGAATTGTGCCATCGCACTCACAAAGCATAGTTGAACACAGACTACGCTTTACGCTCTCTGAGCTTGTGGCGCAGATGTAGGGAGGCCGGAAGAAGAAAATTAATTTCAGGGGCAAGAGCCACAAAACTAAAATGACCAAAGAAATCTTATCCGTAAAGGTATTGAAAATCAGGGCTCTACGAAACTTATTTACTCGAACCGTGGTCTAACAAAAAAACAACAACAAAGTGATAATGAACACGATGAAGAAACAGCGCACACAGGGATAGCAAGGACAAAAGGGAAACACCACAGGCGCTTTGTGCGCCTCAGTGTGCGCTGTCTTTCACCATGAATCTTCCCCAACTAGACCAAACACCTGCCTTTGAATGAAGGGCAAGAGGCCTAATTAACGCCCAATTTCAGTGGTCTCTGAATGCTGAAAGGTTTGGGTGGATTGTACAGAAAAGACAATTGACGTAAAGTCCATTGTTTTAGTGCAAACATTTGGGATTACATTATTTTCAACAACCCTGGAAATAAACTTATTCGGTTGAACAAAGAAAAGTATTGGCAAAACGAAATGAGAGCCCTTCGGTCGGACCTGCAGGCTATATGCTCACTAATTCCGCATTTTGTTTCTAACCGTGAGGCATAATACTGGTGGTTGAAGAATTACTTTAAAATAGAGTTATTTTAATCTGATTATTTAAAGCTGAAGAAAACTTCGGCGTTATTTTCATTGTGTCTCTTCTGTTATCTCTGAGTGTTATCAGCGTCCTTGTGTTGGTTTTTTTTTTGTTTTCAACCGGCCATTATATACACCTGCCAGTGTCTCGAGACAAGACCGCCATCATGTAATACCTCAAATTCGGGGCCTTTGAGGCATAATGCATACATGCCATACTATTACATGGTAATAGAACACAACGTAAATGCCATTTGAATAGCTGTGACAAGCATGCTAGAGGGCTATGCTAGTCTCTTTTTGTAACTACAAGTTTAAAATAAAATTCACCATTTAGATTTATAATGTATAGCTTTCGGCACTTCGAGAAAAAAAAAAAAAACCTTGTGCTATTAGAAATAAACATTTTGTGTCTTAATACAGTTACTGTCCCACTATTCACCGGAGAAACCCGAACTTCTAAAACGCTCAACAAACGGGTCCTTATAATTATAATAGTATGAGCCGTTCCTGTTCCTTTTCAACAAAAAAAAAAATACTCTTTTAAAGCTGCTCGATGAGTAGGGCTAGAGTGCATTGTTCGAGAAAAATCGCATGTAGATGGGAACATCATCTTTCATCCTCAAAAAGTGCTTTATTCTTATAGTTCGCGTTTGTAACATCTATTCATCATCATCAGCCTAACTATACTGCAGGGCGAAGGCCCCTCATATATTTCTCCACTTAACCCGTTTCTGTGCTAGCTGCATCCACTTGACCCCCGCGGACTTCTTAACCTCATCCACTCACCTAACCCTGCTACGCTTTCCTTCTCTTGGAATCCAGTTTGTTACCCTAAGCGACCATCGGTTATCCTCTCTTCGCACTGCATGTGCTGCCCATGCCCATTTCTTCTTCTTAATTTCTACTAGAATGTCGGTAACTTGAGTTATTTCTTTGACCAACTCTGCACGCTTCCTATCTCTTGATGTTACCCCTAACATTTTTCGTTCCATAGCCCTCTGGGTTGTCCTCAACTTAAGTTGAACTCTCCTGGTTAGCCTCCACGTTTCAGCCCCATAGGTGAGTACAGGTAAGATGCAACTGTTGTATACTTTCCTCTTGAGCGTTACCGGTAAGCTGCTAGTAATAATCTGCGAGTGCTTGCCAAATGCGGTCCATCCCAATCTTATTCTTTTTGTCATTTCCTTTTCATGGTCCGGATCTGCGGTTACTACCTGTCCAGGAATAATCGCCTACTACTTCCAGTACTTCGCTACCTAATGTAAACTGCTGTTCCTTCCCGAGGCTGTTGAACATTACCTTAGTCTTCTGCATATTGATTTTCAAGCCTACCTTTCTACTTTTCCTGTCTAGGTCATCAATCATTATTTGCAGTTCATCCCCCGAGCTGCTTAGCAAGGCAATTTCATCAGCAAATCTCAGATTACTGAGGTATTCTCCATCTACCCTTATCCAACTGCTCCCATTCCAAATCTCTGAATACCTCCTCTAAGCAAGCTGTGAATAGTACTGGGGAGATTGTGTCTCCTTGCCTAACACCTTTCTTTATGGGAATTTTGTTACTTTCTTTATGCAGAACTATGGTTGCTGTGCAGCCACTATATATATATGTCTTCCAGCACTTTCACGTATGGCTCGTCTACCCCTGATTTCGCAATGTCCGCATCACCGCCGATGTTTCAACTGAGTCAAATGCTTTTTCGTAATCAGTGAATGCTATGTATAAAGGCTGATTATATTCCGAGCATTTTCCTATCACCTGATTGATGGTATGGATATGATCGATAGTAGAGTACCGTTTCCGAACACCTGCTTGATCATTTGCTTGATTGCAGTCTAAGGTTGCCCTGATTCTATTAGCGACTACCTTGGTAAATACCTTATACGTAACAGACAGTAAGCTGATTGGTCTGTAATTTTTTAGGTCCTTAGAGTCCCCTTTCTTATCAACGAGGATAATGTTTGCATTCCTTCATGGTTCCGGTACCATCGTTGACACCAGGCATTACGTATACAGTGTGGCCAGTTTCTCTAGCACAATATCCCCCCCCCCCTCCCCCTCCCTTACCCAATCCGCCGTTATCTCATCCTCTCCAGCTGATTTCCCCCTTTTCATAGTTTTTAATGCTTTCTTGACCGCGTCCTTCGTCACTGGTGGAACGTCTGACTGTTTTTCCCTGCCACCAATCTCGTTACGATCCTGACTATTTGGCTGCTGTAGAGATCTGTATAGAACTCTTCGGCTACTTTGACTATCTTTTCCATATTAGTGATGACGTTGCCCGCCTTGTCCCTTATCGCATACATCTGGTTTTTGCCTATGCCCAATTTCTTTTTTACCGCTTTAAGGCTTCCCCTGTTCTTTACAGCATGTTTAATTTTCTCCATATTATACTTCCTTATATCAGCCACCTTGCGCTTATTGATTAGCTTTGATATATTGGCAAATTTGACCTGGTCTGTTCGATTGGAAGCTTTAATACTCTGGCGTTTCTTAATCAAATCTTTCGTCTCTTTAGACAGCTTACCGGTATCCTCTCTAACTATCCTACCGCCTACTTCTACCGCAAACTCATTAATGATATCTCTGAAATTATTGTTCATTGCTTCTAGGGTAATGTCGCCATCCTCGCCATCCTTGGTTGGAGCTGAATATCTATTCTGTAGCGAGATTCTGAATTCTTCTGCCCTCCCCCTCACCGCAAATTTGTTGATGGGTTTCTTTCTTACTAATCTGTTGCGTTCCTTCCTCAGAATTAGGCTAATTCGGGACCTCACCATCCTGTGGTCACAGTATCGCACTTTCCCGATTACCTCTACATCTTGCACAATGGCGGGGGTTGAACACATTATGAAGCCAATTTCATTTTTAGTCTCCCCGTTAGGTTTTTTCGATGTCCATTTACGGTGCTTCCGTTTACTGAAGAGGGTATTCGTGATTCTTTAGTTGTTGCGCTCTGCAAACTCAACTAGTATCTCCCCCCTGTTATTCCTAGAACCGATGCCATAGTCACCTACTGCCTGGTCTCCTGCCTGCGTTTTTGCTACCTTGGCATTGAAGTCGCCCATTAGTACAGTATACTGCGTCTTTATTTTTCGCATTACCGATTCTACATCTTCGTAGAAGCTTTCAACTGCCTGGTCATCATAACTACATGTAGGTGCATAGGCCTGTACAACCTTCAGTTTATACCGCTTAGTAGGCCTAATCACGATGACTGCCACCCTCTCATTATTACTATAAAATTCATCTATACTAGCCGCTATATACTTATTGACAAGGACACCAACTCCTAGTTGTCGCCTGTCTGGTAAGCCTCGATAACACAGTACATGCCCATCCTTCAGTACAGTGTATGCCTCCTTCGGCCTCCTAACCTCACGAAGCCCTATGACATCCCATTTCATACCTTCTAGTTCCTCTAACAGCACTGCTAAGCTAGCTTCACTAGCTGGGGTTCTAACGTTAAACGTTGCC
The DNA here is from genome assembly GCA_023969395.1 of Amblyomma maculatum. Lineage (NCBI taxonomy): Eukaryota > Metazoa > Arthropoda > Arachnida > Ixodida > Ixodidae > Amblyomma > Amblyomma maculatum. The sequence goes on from JAJIZL010012164.1 coordinate 9,587, forward strand.
GGGGTCAGTTTCCAATGGCGGCCTGTCCAGCGGAGCCAGAAGTTCTTAGCACCCCTTGCTGCGTCACAGGTCTGACCGCCGCCGTGGTCAGTTGTTCCGCAGCCGCTGGTGACTGAGGGCTGGGGTTTTATGGAGCTTATCATGAGAGGTTGTAGCCAATTGCTGCACCAGGGTGGCCAAATCCTGTCTGGTGAGGGAGTGCATTGCAGGAGGTGTTCACCGGCATCAGGTCGCACCCCAAACCTGTGTATGCAATTCCATCGACACGCGGATTTTTTTTTTGTAAATACGGTAGAGAATTGCGCGGCACCGGGATTTGAACCCCGGTCCTCTTGCATGCGGTGCGGATGTTCTACCGCTGCGCTGTGCAAAATCGCCTCGTACACGAAATGAACGAAGCTCTGAGAAAGACTGTCGGAGGCCGAAACGAATCGGGGGAGCACATATTCAGTGCCTGGTGATGCAGCTTTAAACGGGTACCAGTTTTTCGGTACCCTTGATGTCATCCAATGGCAATGAGAGCATATATAGGCCCATTACGGGCCGCAGTGGATTGCGTTTTTCATATTAGCAAAATACTTCCTGAAGTCAACACTACCCGCAGCTCGAACAGTGCATAAACCAATCTGGCGCACTCCGGTGCATGTCTAACATTGTAACGTCATGCGTTATTTCCGCAAATAAATCACAGTTCACTAACATTTCTGTCCTAAAGTATATGATGATATGTCAACATCGGAGATGCTTCTGCAAACGAAGATTGTGCAGTGTGTTTATCGTCGTTGCCTCGGAATAGTAATAAAAC
>JAJIZL010012196.1:0-29065 GCA_023969395.1 Amblyomma maculatum
AAGATTAAAAAAGGCCAGACGTTCCCGCCTTTAGTATGCGGGGCAGAGAGTTACATTAAGGTATCAGCAAGTTCTATCTATTTATAATTATCTATAATTGAGCTGTTTTGCATTTATTTTCACCTGTCGCCAACGTTGCGAGTATTGAAATAGCGAAAGAGAAAACCCCGGGAGGAGGAAAAGGCCCAAAAGGGGGTGCTTTGATTGCAACGCGTATTAGAGAAATGTGGCATTGAACGAGAAATAGAAATAGTCTACGCAAACTATCGACTATATAAAATTTGCATGATGTTCCTCGCATTCTCCACGGTCCATCCGGTCTTCGTCTCGTTGGCAGGTTCAGGTGTTATATTCTAGAGCTTGTTATTAGAGTTCCTTGTTCGCACCTTACTCGTTTTGTTGTTGTCGTTGCTGCTTTATTTGCTGCCTTCATCATTATCTTATTTTGTGGATGACTACGCTAACGATGTATGCAGTTTCATTACAACAGCTGCATCGATGCAATCGCACGCAGTTCCTGAGTTGTCACCTTCTGCTTCCGATGTCGGCTCTTTTTTCGAGATTTAGGATTCAGTGCACCAAGGAAGAGAAAATAGACCGTCCTCATCGAAGACATTGAGCTTGGACTCTTTTTCAATGCCATCCTTTGGAGGAAAAAAAAACTGCAGTGCCTGTCATGTGTTTTGTTTTTCTCGGGTGTCTTCATTGATGGGAGAGAGAGAGAAAGATATTTTAATGGCAACAGGAGATGTCTTCCTGGTGGTAAGCCTAGCATGCTACTCCTGATGAGGGTTGAGGAATGAGGGTGACAGAGTGTGGGAGGGGAAGGGGAAATAAATGAGAAAAAAAAAAAAGAGAATCGGTGTTGCACACTTTCACACGCACATAATCACACACAGATGAGTTTTAAAGGGGATTGATCAACCCTGTGTCCTTAAGAAAAGTTAACTTGCATTTCATTGATGGGAGTTGTTTATAAATAGCATTAGCATTGATGCCGTTCTATATAGGAACCAAAGACAGTTTTTGGTAAACTGTAGACTAAAAATAATGCTTCCGTTAAATTGCAGTTTCAAAACAAGGCTATTGACAAGGCTGTCAACAACGAACGGCGCTAAGGCTGAGTAGCAAGCCCTCAATCAAATGCACCGCCTAAGAATGCACTGCAGGAGAACCTGTAAAACGGATTCTCTCACCGTGATTGTCATTTATTCACCTCTGACGGTATTCAATAGTCTGCTTGGCTTCGCTTTTCTTTACGCCACGGAAACACCATCCGTGATGTTGGCTTGGCGCTAACAACAGCGTGACAATTGCTGATGATGTTTGGTTAGCCAGCAGACGTATCGAAGGTACGCATTATGATGAGCGCACCGCTTTAGATATGTTCTGCGTTTTGGGGGAGTTTTGTAGCGGCCACGGCCTCTCTCACCGCATGGAGGCAACGAATGCGGCTGTTTAGCGCCTTTAATTACCGGCTGTTGATCCCAGCCCAACTTGATGGACTCGTACCCCTGCCACAGCAGTCATAATTTCAATACAGGCGATATATACCCGCACCCCGAATACTGTGCGATGTCAGAATATGCTAACTTGCCCGATGCACTAAATGTTTTTCTGCAGCCAGTCACTGAGGCCGCTCTTAAGAGGGGCCTCACGGCCTCGAATTGTAATGGATGTTCCCAATTTTATGTCCCGAGTTGTCTTTCTTAGTGACTACGCCTGGGTTGTCACAACCAGCTTCTTCTAACTGTTATTTGATCGCCCCGTGCCCCTTCCCTTCCATTCTATATCAGGCTGCCCTCCTTTTGGAGTATTCTTCTTAACTTCTCATTCCGTAGTAAACTAGCCAACGCATGTAGATTTGACTTGGAACAGTGACTTGAGTAACCCCGAGTGCCAGGTATGCCGCTCAGCTACCATCGGGCCACCAGGGCCATTAGACCCCAATCAAATCCGCTTGATGGAGGGTCCCGAGAGTAACATTTCACTTATTAAAACACTTGACTTTTCAAAGAACTTGAATGGTGTTATTTCCGCATAGACTCCAGTCGTACCGAATTTATCTTTTCCATAAGAAACAAAGTTTTATCTTTGTTAAATAGTAAAAATCTTGCGAAGGCTGCAATTGACATCCGAACAAGCTGGCAAGGTCATTACGGTGCCCCAAAATGCTATGCGGTAAGTGAAATATTGGTGAGGTATTGTTGACAGGAATCCATGTTTGTCCGTTCTGCACGACGAAATGCACATGGAAGGGCAGAATAACAAAAAATAAAGCCGATTTGCATAGTTAGTCAAATGCGAAGTAGGCGCGTAGCGCTGCTCATCCCTGCAGTACGTTTCCTCCATTTTATACTTTATGCTTTGTTTTGCCTGAGCACACACGGCATGCTTCCTCATTATTTGTACTACTAGTTTCTCGCACCACTTAGCTGCAATATCAGAATCCGTAAACTCAAGTTCCCTCTGTCTTCGGGACCGTTGCACTTAAGCACGTCGATCACTTCGAACCTACGCCGTAGTGCCAGACGGTCCGGCCTCATTCATTGCGACGCGAAGAAAACACGCGGCGTTGTCACCTCCTCTGCTTTCCTTACCCATGTTCAGTGGTTCTCACTACAAATGAACGAAGATAAGCACAATGTATTGTATCTCGCTTGGGAATGCACTGGTCTGCATACGAAGGGTCTGGGATGGGATCATAGGGGTAAGAAAGAGAGATGGGAGGAGAATATAGGGCATGAGCAAAGAGGATGCTACAGAGTTTCGGCAGCAACACATTCCGAGCAGTACAAAGAGGTCTCCAGGACGATGAAAGGTAATCGAAGTGCAGGGAAATGAAGTTGAAGGGGGCGCCAGTTAAGGCGCATATATAAGCACAAGCTGCTTCACCACCCTGCGAGCGACTCGGAAGCGAGTTCCGCGGAGCACCTTGCGTACACGTCTGTCATCCGGAGAGGCTGAGGAGTGACTAAGGAGAGGGGAGAGATGCCGAAGTTGAGGAAGCGCGAGCGACACACGAATATTCAGTCCGGAGCAACATATGCTTATACAACGCTACCCGGTGACGGCCGCGACTTCCGCAACTGTGACATGGCAGCTCTGCCCCTGATTGTGCGAACGTGTCCACCTTCTCCTTATCATCTTCAAGTCCAGAGAGACGGACCGAAAGAGGAATGAGAGTGGCTTCTGCTGCAGCTGTGCGGCCGCTCCTGCTCCTCAATGCTGAGCCACGCAACGCGCGCACCGCACACTTTTCTTTCTACTCTTCAAGTTCACGAAAAGAGAGAGAGTAAGCGGCTTCGGACAGAAATCGACGAAATTCGCGATTGCGGCTAGTAGTGCTACGCACTAAAAGACTATGCAGCCGGAGATGTCATATATTTACCTCACACCTAGACCCTAATTCGATGACACTATTGCTTTATTCGTCATGTGGAATGTATCGAGGATTTGAGATCTCTCCGCTCCTCCAAAGTGTAACAAGAACGTTATTTTATTAGGCTGCTGCTTTCACAATTGGCAAGATATGTTCCTTTTTTGGCCCAGTATTGGTCTTGTTCTTTATCGGTTTGCAGTTGTTTGCGCGCAACTACAGGCCCGTTAAGAGGCCACATTACTTTTGTTATTAACATTATTATTCCTTAATTTAGTCTTCCTCGGGCATGATATACATGCCAATTAGAGCATCGGTGACGATTTCCAAATTTTGGCCTTCAAGAAAAGTTAGCTTATTTCTATTTGGTTCATAGTAATTAGCGTCCCAAAGCGACTTGGGCTATGGTAGCGCCGTAGTGGATGGCTCCGTAAATTTTCCACATACGGGATCCTTTAACGTATAATGACATCACACAGTACAGAGGCGCCATGATTCAAGGCTCCATCGGAAAGTGACTGTCATAGCAGGAATTGAAGCCGCGTATTTGGGATGAGCAATTCAGTGCCCTAACCAGCGAATCACTCTGGCCCGTTGCCAAAAAAACTGGGACCTTAGGAGAATAGCTCAATATATTATAATATTTTAGAGACATTCAAATAAGAATGGAGTGCCGCTAACTCTCAACCCAGTCGAAAAAAACTACAGAAATGTGTCAAAAATACGACAAAATATCCTGTAGTTCTGTCGTAACCATCAAAATTTTTGTAGTTCTGTAGCACTTTTCTGTAGTCCTGTAGTTCTTCTGTAATATATTTCTGTTGTCTGTAGTTCTGTAGCACTTTTCTGTTGTAACTACAGATATTTCTGTTGTAACTACAGACATTTCTGATGTAACTACAGAATGTTCTGTTGTCACAACAGGTTTCCCGTCAAAAACCGTACAGAAATTTTGTAGTAACATCAGAAAATTTTCGGCAGCTTTTTCCGACTGGGAAGTGACTTAAATCATAAGGAATACTGTCTGTGTTCTCAGATTTCAACGAGGTAGCTGTGAACTTTCCTTAAATCAAGTGGTGGAAAAAAAGTAGTCTCCATAAGTAAATTTGAAACTATAGAGGAGGCAGTCAATTTCAAACCGAGAACGAGGCACAGAAATCACCATCACTGACCCCTGAGTTAGACCACTGCGCCACTTTAGCAGACGTTTTCGACACCTGCTACGCTATACGTCTTACGTGCTGCATTTTGGGCATACCCAAAATGCAACATGCAGATGAAGAGACGATAGTGACTTGGAAGAGATGAAGAGACGATATATCGTCTTTTCCTCTTTTCCAAGTCACTAAAGACGTTAATTAGACCTCTCTCATGCTAATAACAACCTAAGCAACAAGTTAAATGCATAGCTACACACGTGAAGACTTAAATCAAATCTATAAGCAATTTTAAACTGGCGTAATTGCCGCTATTTTATAGTGCCGAGCACACCTTCCGCAGAGCCAACCCGAGCAGGCGACGATAAGGCGATTGGTACGTGTAGCTTTTGCTGTGCTACATGCACATAAAATGGCGGCACCTCTGACGTAGGTGCCCACTCCCCATACGAAGAAAAACTTAGCTAAGTGTCATTGCTTCCACATGTATTTCCGTATGTAGCCAAGCGAACCCGGCGCTTGATACTTTTTTTCAGTGCGAGCATGAAGGATGATCCTCTCGCGTATTTTCGTCTGCTATACGTTCTGGAATGAAAAACAAATTCTTATAGCACCTGAATCGCCTTTGGTTAAAAATTGTTGCCCCTTTCCGTATAAAGCTCTACAATAGGCGCATAAGCTGGCAGTATGAAGTTACCTCCATTTCTATTCATTACAACCATGACTTTTGGCTATTTGACAACAAGGTCCTACTTAACTATAATGGCCGCTTTCGCAGCCTATTTCTATAGCGTAACATTATTTACCCTATGTCGAAAACAATTATTCTCTGAAGCCGCGTAGTGCTGCCTGTCAAGTTTGGCATGTGGCAAGGGAAGAGAGGTTGAAGTGGAAAGGTAACAAAAATCTCCTCTGCACTTCTGGTGAAAAGGAGAGGCTGGAAAGTGGTTGTCACAGGAGCAACTTTCATGGGTACTGCTGTAAACAGACCCGGTTCTAAATCGGGCGGGATGGCCAGAGCACCGCAAAGCCCAACGGTGGTAGCCACGGGGAAATCTTAGCGGGTGGCTGACGTGGAAGGAGGTTGTGCGGGAGCGTATGCTAAGAATGGGAGAGAAAATACCAGAGCGGCGAGCTCACAAATTTGCCACAATTTGTTTCAACCGGTTATGTGAAAGCTTTCCTGGTCGGTTTGCACGGCTCTGTACAGAGCAAGTTGTACAGACTTCATACAAAGCTTGAACGACGCTAGCGAGCCCGGAAGTCGGAGCAGCTGCGCCTTCTGACAGATAAAAACACTACAGGCGATACATCGTGGTCTTCAGGGCGAAACAATTAGAAGCATGCGAGTCTTGATATAAACAACGAAATGTAAACGTGCAATGTGCACGTAAAGATGTGTGTTGAGTCATGTCATAAACAGTGGAACGAAGGTTCAATGCTATCCATACCTTTCTGTTAAAGGATCCTTTTGGTCACTTGTTTTTTTTATTTAGCCATTTGCTTTGTCATGCTTATGAATGTATAGCAAAACGTTGGTCTGAAACGGTAGATAACGTTACAAATATAAACAAATATAAATAACTTTTACTTCTATAGCAACAGAACTAGAGAACAAAGCTTGGTAAAATATTTATTTATTTCTTCCCAGAGATTTTTACTGGCCCGATTTGGATTTCACACGGTGAAAACTACTTTATACGAGTCTGTACCAAGACATGCAAAGAATGAAGCCGTTAGGTCGAAAGGTTGAGAGACTACAGCGTTAGCTGTGGGCTCTTAAAGTTTTAGAGTGGATTTAAAAATTAAAACAACATGAACAATGCGGAACGGCCAAAAGTACAATAAAATTATTTGGCTGCTTTAGACATATAATGAATAACTTGCCACCAATTGATACGAGACTTCCTTTAACAACGTTTGAAATAGCATTTCATTCCAAACTAAACTTTGTTACCAATTTCATGTGCAGTTCAAACAAATTTATGAATCAATGGTCTCCGTATTCCTTTTGTAAGTGATTAAAAGTTACAACAGCCTAAATAAGGCATAAATTGTTTTGTTATCTACCACACAGCACGCGCTAGTGTGAGCATTCACTAAACTATGGCTTCACTCGCATTAGTGCAGCTTGAATGTATAGAAATTTTGGTAAGAATTGTGGTGCAGGGCCAAGCTCTAAAACATATGCGGCCTGTCATTGTACTGCACACAATACCTCAGGCTTTCACTAACTGCAAAGCAAGATGAGAAACATTTGCGTTTAATTGCTATCTACGCTGAAATAACTATGGAATAACTAAAAGACGGCTCCAAATTAACGCTGACATTCAACTGACAAAAGCTATGCCTTTAGCAACAGTACCGATGCCGCCACATACATGCGTTACTTGCAATGCGTTGCGTGAAAAATGTGTCTCAGCATACAATAATGCTCCACATTGCCGAACTGAGAGCAAAGTTCCCGATAACACTGATAACGCTGCTGATAGCGTTGTCTTGCCCTGAGGAAAGGAATTGTCCCTCTGCTGGGCTCTATTCTTCGCCGGAGCCGTCCGGAGCGCTGACACCGTTAATATGCCTCGAGCGCCTTTTTGTGCGCAAGCCCAGAAGTCTGTGTCAGCATTCTCGGATGCGACGAAGCCGCAGGCAAGGGTCCGTGCCACGCGTAGAATTCAATGAAGGTTACCGATAATAGAAAATCGAATCTGGTGTTCCTACGGCAGCACCTACATTAAACGCATTCTTCGCGGGAAAAAGGATCAATGAGTCGTCGGAGCACACGTGTAGCCGCAAGGTGCGGGAATAGTCTCTAGTATCTAGGATAATTAGGTAAAAGTAAAACTATAGATGGAAAGAAAAATACAAGGCTACGACCATGAGACGCGACATTTGCTTATCAGAAAGCCACAAAATTTTGGGAGCTCGGGGCTACCGGGGTGACAGCTTGTGTGAACTTCGGTTTCAAATTACCGAATCATGTCCCGGAAGCGAGTGACAAAATTTTATGCGCTCCGCCTTTGATGTTACGGGCCCGAAAATTTCCTCGGCGTCAAATGTCGTCGCCATCACGCCTTAACGACGGCTTTCAAAAGCCTGGGGCTAACTTTTTTCACAAATTGTTAGGGAGATCAAAATTTCAGGCAGCTAATTTCTTGTTCAAATATGTTCACTTCTATGCGTTCCAAGTCATGATTCCTGATTAAGCGATTAATGAAAATTTCTCCTCACTAAAGAGAACCCTTGGCTTATCCCGCTCTTTGAAACTTTAGTCCTACCCAGATAATTTGGACCTTTCGGCTACTAAGTTCCCGGCACTGGTAGTGCCACATACCTTTGTGATCAAAGGTGGTAATGCGAGGGCCTAAGGTAGAAAGAAATTGCTATGCGTAGCTTTGTGTGCACTGAAGTGCCTTCTTTACAAGAATTTTTTTTTTTTTTTTTTTTTACACATCGCGCTTTTCATGTACGCCCTAAGCTGGCAGCTCTGAAGTATCGCCCTTGGTAGTAAATTTTTTGTTTCCTTCAGGAGAAAAATATGCAAGACGAAAGATTTAAAGAAAGCGGCGTATATTTTTTTCTCTTTATTTCGAATCAAAGTGGCCCATTTATTTTATAATTCCAAAAAATTGTCCCATTTTAAATTATTAAAGAGCGAGAACGCACAGCTCTAGAGCTTCAAATTTTTTCAGCAGTTAAGAACAAGGCCTTTTTTTTCGCCTTTATTTTCTTTATTTGTGCCAAAAAACTGTACACGAACAGTTGGTTGGACTTACAGCCTTTATGGCTAGTAATGGGTCTAAATGAAAAACAAGTACAATGTTACTGCAGACCTTGTACAGAAAAACTTCAAAATTAACACACACAATCAATTTATTCCGACAGTTCCGTGAAAATTAGATAGTGTTTTAAAGATGCCGAACAGTTATTTCTTTTTTCCTTAACTTCATTTGAGGGGGGGGGGGACTTCATTCCACATATGGGCTCCACTATAATCTAGGAGTCTCCGACCGTACATATTATAACAAGGTGGTAAACTAAATAGATTGTTAGTTGCAGCTCTTGTTCTAGAAAAGAACTTTCGATTGCAACACTATTGTAACTTGCTCCAAAATGTACGGATGAATTCATTGACAATTTTCAAGACGACCCTTTACTTGTATATTTATTTTTAGAGTTTTCAACAATATAATGCAACACTTTCTATTTATTTATTTGTTTATTTACTTATTTTACACCTCATTTGCCCCAGTACGGGGTATTACATGAGGGGAATACATGGCAACACAGAAAATAAAAAAAAAAACGATTACAGAGATTAGATAAAAACACCTTCGACGGCTTTTTTTAAAATTCGCGGTGCTGGTGTGCAGTGCGGCATCGGCATGCACGCCATTACAGTCGACTGCAGTCTGGACAAAGAAGGAATGCAGATGTGCAGAGGTACGTGCGCGAGGCGGATAAACGGCTTTTGCGTGGCTGGTTCGAACGGCGGTACGATGATCTGGTTCTAGATCAGCAAGTGACAAGTGATAGAATTTGTGCAAGAAGCGCAATAATGCGCAATAGTGTTGCGAAGAAGATTGGCAGTGGCGCGAGAGGAGCCCTGGCGCTAGGCCAGACATTGAACCATCGATCATTCTGTCGCCATGTTGTGCCGTCTCTTTGCTTGTCACCTCGTAACAATATCTCTGAGGTACTGAGGATTTTTGGAAACGTTTTTAGTAGAAATCGAAGATTTTTGTTTAATTGCAATCAATTTTGCCCTTTTTCATTTTTTTTGCTGCTTTCCAATTTCGGGCGCATCGAATGTGTTGTGGAGAACATACCTAGTGGTCTGGTTTCACATATTTCAGGACGTTAAGAAAAAAAATTTCATAATAACGACAAAAAGTTTCAGAGCAAAAACGCAATGCATCGTCATCATCATCATCATCATCAGCCTGATTATACCCACTGCAGGGCGAAGGCCTCTCCCCTATTTCTCCACCTAACCCGGTTCTGAGCTAGCTGCATCCACTTGACCCCTGCGAACTTCTTAATCTCATCCGCCCACCTAACTTTCTGCCGCCCCCTGCTATGCTTTCCTTCCCTTGGAATCCAGTTTGTTACCCTCAGCGACCATCGGTTATCCTCTCTTCGCACTACATGTCCTGCCCATGTCCATTTCTTCTTCTTAATTTCCACTAGAATGTCGGTAACTTGAGTTATTTCTCTGACCCACTCTGCACGCTTTCCATCACTTAATGTTACCCCTACCATTTTTCGTTCCATAGCCCTCTGGGTTGTCCTCAACTTAAGTAGAACTCTCTTGGTTAGCCTCCACGTTTCAGCCCCTTAGGTGAGTACAGGTAAGATGCAACTGTTGTATACTTTCCTCTTGAGCGATACCGGTAAGCTGCTAGTCATAATCTGCGAGTGCTTGCCAAATGCGCTCCATCCCAATCTTATTCTTCTTGTTATTTCCTTTTCATGGTCCGGATCTGCGGTTACTACCTGTCCTAAGTAGATATATTCGCCTACTACTTCCAGTATTTCGCTACCTAATGTAAACTCCTGTTCCTTCCCGAGGCTGTTGAACATTACCTTAGTCTTCTGCATATTGATTTTCAAGCCTACCTTTCTACTTTTCCTGTCTAGGTCATCAATCATTATTTGCAGTTCATCTCCCGAGTTGCTTAGCAAGGCAATGTCATCAGCAAATCGCAGATTACTGAGGTATTCTCAATCTACCCTTATCCCTATATTATTTATATTTATTTATTGATTGATAATACCTTACAGGGCCCACAAGCGAATTGAGTAAGGGCACAAACACAAGCAAAATGTGCAAAGCACCCTAATTAATACAACATGAGATACAATGTAGTATGATGACCAGGCAGTTGAAAGCTTCTACGAAGATGTAGAGTCGGCAATGCGAAATATAAAGACCCAGTATACTGTACTAATGGGCGACTTCAGTGCCAAGGAAGGGAAAAAGCAGGCAGGAGACCAGGCAGTAGGTGACTATGGCATTGGTTTTAGGAATAGCAGGGGGGAGTTACTAGTTGAGTTTGCAGAGCGCAATAACTTAAGAATCATGAATACCTTCTTCAGCAAACGGAAGAACCGGAAATGGACATGGAAAAGTCCTAACGGGGAGACTAAAAATGAAATTGACTTCATAATGTGTTCACCCCCGCCATTATGTAAGATGTAGAGGTAATCGGGAAAGTGCGATGCAGTGACCACAGGATGGTGAGGTCCCGAATTAGCCTAAATCTGAAGAAGGAATGCAGCAGATTAGTAAGAAAGAAACCCATCAACGAATTAGCGGTGACGGGGAGGGCAGAAGAGTTCAGGATTCCCTACAGAATAGATATTCAGCTCTAAAAGAGAATGGCGACATTACCCTAGAAGCAATTAACAATAATTTCAGAGATATCATTACTGAATGTGCGGTAGAAGTAGGTGGTAGGATAGTTAGAAAGGATACCGGTAAGCTGTCTAAGGAGACGAAAGATTTGATTAAGAAACGCCAGAGTATGAAAGCTTCCAATCCAACATACCTGATTGATTTGGCCGAAATATCAAAGCTAATCAATAAGCGCTAGGTGGCCGATATAAGGAAGTATAACATGGAGAAAATTGAGCATGCTGTAAAGAACGGGGGAAGCATTAAAGCGGTAAAGAAGAATTTGGGCATAGGCAAAAACCAGATGTATGCGATAAAGGACAAGGAGGGCAACGTCATCACGAATATGGACAAGATAGTCAAAGTAGCCGAGGAGTGCTATACAGATCTCTACAGTAGCCAAAGTAGTCACGACCGTAAGGAGATTGGAGGTAGGGAAAAACAATCAGGCGTTCCCCCAGTTACGAAGGACGAGGTCAAGAAAGCATTAGAAACTATGAAAAGGGGAAATCAGCTGGAGAGGATCAGATAACTGCAGATTTGCTGAAGGACGGGGGGGATATCGTGTTAGAAAAGCTAGCCACCCTCTATACGCAGTGCCTGATGTCATCGACGGTACCGGAACCATGGAAGAATGCAAACATTATCCTCATTCATAAGAAAGGGGACTCTAAGGACCTTAAAAATTACAGACCAATCAACTTACTGTCTGTTACGTATAAGTTATTTACTACGGTAACCGCTAATAAAATCAGGACTACCTTAGACTTCAATCAAGCAAAGGATCAAGCAGGTTTTCAGAAACGGTACTCTACTATCGATCATATCCATACCATCAATCAGGTGATAGAAAAATGCTCGGAATATAACCAGCCCTTATACATAGCATTCATTGATTAGTAAAAAGCATTTGACTCAGTTGAAACCTCGGCGGTGATGCAGGCATTGTGAAATCAGGGGGTAGGCGAGCCGTACGTGAAAGTGCTGGAAGATATATATAGTGGCTGCACAGCAACCATAGTTCTGCATAAAGAAAGTAACAAAATTCCCATAAAGAAAGGTGTTAGGCAAGGAGACACAATATCCCCAGTACTATTCAAAGCATGCTTAGAAGAAGTATTCAGAGACTTGGAATGGGAGCAGTTAGGGATAAGGGTAGATGGAGAATACCTCAATAATCTGCGATTTGCTGATGTCATTGCCTTGCTAAGCAACTCGGCGGATGAACTGGAAATAATGATTGGTGACCTAGACAGGAAATGTAGAAATGTAGGCTTGAAAATCAATATCAGAAGACTAAGGTAATGTTCAACAGCCTCGGAAAGGAACAGCAGTTTACATTAGGCAGCGATGTACTGGAAGTAGTAGGCGAATATGTCTACTTAGGACAGGCAGTAACCGCAGATCCGGACCATGAAAAGGAAATAACAAGAAGAATAAGATTGGGATGGAGCGCATTTGGCAAGCACTCGCAGATTATGACTAGCAGCTTACCGGTATCGCTCAAAAGGAAAGTATACAACAGTTGCATCTTGCCTGTACTCACCTATTGGGCTGAAACGTGGAGGCTAACCAAGAGAGTTCTACTTAAGTTGAGGACAACTCAGAGGGCTATGGAACGAAAAATGGTAGGGGTAACATTAAAAGATAGGAAGCGTGCAGAGTGGGTCAGAGAAATAACTGAGGTTACCGACATTCTAGTGGAAATTAAGAAGAAGAATTGGGCATGGGCAGGGCATGTAGTGCGAAGAGAGGATAACCGATGGTCGCTTAGGGTAACAAACTGGATTCTAAGGGAAGGAAAGCGTAGCAGGGGGCGGCAGAAAGTTAGGTGGGCGGATGAGGTTAAGAAGTTCGCAGGGGTCAAGTGGATGCAGCTAGCACAGAACCGGGTTAAGTGGAGAAATATGGGAGATGCCTTCGCCCTGCTGTGGGTATAGTCAGGCTGATGATGATGATGATGGTGATGATTATGATGATGATGTACAAAAGATGAAGTAAAACGAAGCTATTTTACAAGGCAAAACTAAAGGCGAAAATATACATAGGATACAAGGTACTTTGTAGCATGAATGCCGGACATACGGCAGATAGCATTCGTAAAAAGAATAAAAGAAAAAAATGCAGAAGCACTAGTCACTGTAAAAGTCATAAGACGCACAAAGCACCAAAACAAAACGCAACAGCAGCGGAAACAAAATACACAGCGACAAAGAAAAAAAAAGATAAGACAAGAAAGGATGTCATGTGAGATGTTTGCGTAGCTGATCCTGGAATGGTTGATGGTCGCAGATGCACGTGATGCTGTCAGGAAGATCATTCTAAAGAGCGGTGGCGCGTGGAAGCGCAGATGAGATAAAGCTAGGGTTTTTCCGTGTATGCGTTTTATATTGTGCTGGTTATGTATGCGGTGTGAAATGCGGTGTGAAATGCGTGTAGGCGTTTCAAGAGGTAATGGAGATGGCCTTGTGCTGTAATAGTATTTATGAAATAAACACAAAAACGCAATGGAACGCCGAATGCCTAAAGTCTCGAGGCCAATGTCAATTTTTATCGCTGTAATTCTGCAGTGAGTGCTGTAGTTGCGTGTAATGAAGTGAGCGGTGGTCTTGTATGTAGGAAACCTGAAACAGTTGATCACGTGTTCCTGTATTGTTGGAATGCGGTGTTTTACGGGGATGTGTTACAAAGGACACTTAAAAAAGACCTGCCATTGACGCCAAGTGGAATTCGGTACTTGACAACTGTTAATGATGATTTTCAGTATGACCTCATCATGCTATTGGGCCTTCACAGTATTTGGAGAAGTAGGATGGCTTATAGATACTGTGATGTCGATGCACGATCTGTATGTGATTATTTTGTTGAACAAGTGTATAAACTAAAAGAAATTTTGAAGCAGCAAGACGCTGCGGAGGTCTTGAGTCTGATGGGCGAACTTGTGGTAATGAAAGTCCATCAGACACGGTTGTCAGCCAAGGGGCATGGCAACCACGATCTTTTACTGATGTATTTGTACCAATTCATGCAATCAAGAAAAAAAAAAAGAAGCGAGCGGTGGTCTTGTGGTAGAGCATCCGCCTCGCATTCGGGAGGTAGCGGGTTCGATCACTGGTGCCGCCGGTTACCCACCGGTTTTACAATGAGTACAAGCTTTCCCTCAGCCTGGTGCTCGGCTCTTCCGGGGTGAAATCCTTGGGAAAATGGGTCACGGCCCAAATAGTTGCGCCGATGTGGCAGTGATCCGTTCCGCCATCGGACAACAATGAGTCCGCCTCGCGTTACAAAAGCCCATTATGGGGCTCTTTTTCTTTGCCAAATAGTTTCGAACACTTCAGCCTGTAAAGGTGGTTCGAGTTACCGTGTGTCACGGGGTTCACAGTCCTGTCCTGCACACGCGAAAATTCAGAAAAGCCTTGTTTCAAGTACGAAACGCTTTAAGACAGCGTGTCAAAAGACGTAATGGTTCACTGTCACTGATGAAGTTCACTTCTCAGAGATCACTGCAGCCCCATGGCAAGTCCGGATTTTCCGACTGTCTGACTTTGCGATAATGGATGGATTCTAACATGTTGGTTAAATAATTTTGATATGGAGGCCATGTAGGTGATGCAGATTCTAGTTGCGGTCTTACAATTGTTAAATATTCCAATTTTCTTACGCTGTTAGGTGAGGTAAGCAAATTCCGACGCAGGTAACCTAACGATCGGCAGGCTTTGGCACAGATGGCTTGAATGTGTGTGGCCTATGAAAGAGTATGCGTCAGATTAATACCTAAATACTTGTACGATAATGCCCGAGACACTGTAGTGCTATCTATGATGTACGAAATGTTTGTATGCTTGCGGCTGAAAGAGATAATCTTGCATTTTGTCGAGTTAAGCGTCATTTGCCATTTAGTACACCAGTCCGAGATGGGGTTCAGGTCACTTTGGAGAGTAAGGTGATCTTCCGTGGAATTAATAGAACGGTAAATGATGCAGACATCTGTAAAAAGACGCAGGGAGGAAGATATGCCAGCGGGTAACTCGTTAATGTATATTACAAAAAAATAAAGGACCAAGAATATTGCCTTGAGGCACACCAGATTTTACGTCACAGAGTAAGGAGGTGCAATTGTTAACTGTTGTGAACTGTTGCCGAAAAGAAAGAAAGTTGCGAAGCCATGTCAGTGTTAAAGAATCTAGGCAAAGAGCAGATAATTTTGAGACCAAGCGGTAATGTGCAACGCGGTCAAAAGCTTCAGCAAAATCTAGAAAGATGCAATAAGTTTGTAGGTTAGCGTCCATGTTGAAGTGCAGATCAGTCGTGAATTCTAGCAGCTGGGTATCACAAGAAAATCATTTTCGAAAGCCATGCTGTTTAGTGAAAAAGAAAGGATTAGGGTTTAGGTGGCAGTAAATGTGAAAAATACTGGGCCTCATGATCATTAGCACTAAATGCACCAAAGTGTCGAGTCTATCACTACTAAAATGGTGACAAATTGGACAATAGAAAAGGACGCTGCCGATCTTCCTTCATACTCCCTCACCAGTTTCGACTGCGAGCGAAACAAACCAGATCATGCATATGATCGCCTGACCGACTGGCAATAGGGCCCCGCCTGACCTGTTCCTGGCCGAAGGCACGACCACGGTCATGCGCGCTGTAACAATTCATTTACTCGAGATCAAGAATCAAGGCTCTTTAACCCATACACTTGAATTGGTGACAACATAACAGTTGAGTTTGCATATACGGAGAAATTTAATATTCATAAAGAGCACCCAATATATTAGGAGAGTGAAAATACTGATACAACAAGAGGCACTTCAGAAAAAAGGAGTTATGGGGAGGGTTCGCGAAATCGGAGAGTTGCGAGAGCTTATCTGTTTGCGATGGTACAGGCACGACCAAAGATAACCGTTCGACGTTCCATGTCGGCTCCCATGAGTAATATCTAGCTGAGCTGGACACTGCGACGAAGCGATCACTGCCGGGCTGACACTGCATCACACACACTAACGGTTGGCGAACACACCCCCATATCGATATTTTCGACCACGAATGGCGTTCCAACTCATTACACAGGACTGCCTTGGCATCCTTCTCTCCCTCCCCCTCCCTCGCACAGCCAAGGGACCAGGAAGTACAAATCAGAGTCCCCGGTCAAGTTTTCACAATTTTCAATGCAGGGATAAGTTCCACACATGCCTGCAATTCAGCGCTGGTTAAATGAACCTGGAAGTTCAAATCTTTCACTCAGCACTTCCATTGCCTGCAACTAGAACGGTTAAGCAATATTACATAATATTACGTATTGTTGCGATCTATTTTTCAGTACTGCTTGGGCATATACGATACAGCAGTGTGCGCCTTCCCATCAACGATTACAGCTGTTTTGACCGCGTGTTTCTTCGTGGGCGCCTCTGAACTTTCATCACGAAGGCAAAAATTATATCTTCTTCACAACCAATTTCCTCCCACATTTTACTACAGTGTTACGGAATGCAAATGTTCCACTTTCTATTTATAACAGCTCGTTAAGATAGATTGATTCCGATGACCAAACAATACAGATTAATTCTATGGGCAACATCAAGCTTTTCGACAAGTTCAAAAAGCTGATTGTAGCCTAACTGAATTCTCCAAAGCAATGATGCTGCATAAAAGGATAAGCATCTTACCTGTTCGCTACAACAAATTGGAAGACAAGGCAAAAACAATAAAATAATGGCGGAAGGGTGGAGATAGGGGGGCACTGGGAATCTGCAGAGTGAAAGGCCAGAAGTTTATTTAAGTTCTTCACTTTGGCACCAAAAACTGGAAGCAAAAGCAAGTGCGCAGAAAGCGCAACGTGTCGCGTGCACACTTTGCCATTTTTGCTGCGCAGTTTCCTACCATAATGAGGAAAAACAAAATTTAAGTTGTGATTTTAGGGATCCGGGTCAGGCACATTTCATCCACAGGGAAGTACCTCGGTCTGGATGCACGAAGAACACCAAGAATTTCATCTCTTCTGATTTCAGTTATCATGTGACAGTGTCGCTGTTATGTAACAGCGGATCCAGTAGTCGCTAATGCATGTTGGAATGAACTCCCCGCATTATTGTCTCGCTGCGACGGTTGAGGCAGGCTTATCGGCATTACCACATTACCAGCAGTGATGGTGCCATCCCTACTGCCTTATCTGATTTTTCCTCGCTGCATACCCACGTCTTTCTTACAAGAGCTGACCTCAACATCATAAGATAGGAAGCACAATGGGAAGCAAGATACGGTGACAGTAAAAAATTCGCCCACAAAACATTTAAATAATTGATGTCATTATTCACTTTCATGATCAAAGAAATTTATATTTCGTGATCTGAGTCGAGAAAAAGTAACTGTGTCGTGATACTAAAATCTCACCTTGGAGAACCGTAATCGGCTGGCCATCGCTATAGGGTAGCTTATGGAGCGAACTGCCATAGGAAAATAAAAAAATTCTTGTCCGATATTTTCCGTATTTCATTTAAATCTACTCGTTGCACACCAATCCGTAAAGATTGTGAAAAACAGCCAAAACAAAAGAGTTTTTCTAGACTGTGGTCTAAAAGGAAAGGGTTACGCCAAAAGGCCTCTCCAGCTAAAGTAGCAGGCGGTGCTTTTTGTTTCAGTGTAAGCTCGCCTGATTGTCCATTTCTCACGATTATTGGAATTTTTCATTCTTTTCATCCTACGGTTTTAGCCTTTAATAGTATCTAACTGTATTGTAATTTTGCAGGTTACGTAATTGTGCTATGGTTCCTGTAAAAAAAAACTGCTTCAATTAATGTTGGCTTCTCCATATGTTCGCTCGGCAACAAGATTCGATTAGCAGTCCGCTGCCCATACGATCTCTCCACTTAAAAAGAGAGGTTTACGAAACCGATGCAGCAGCAATAGCGTTAACAAAGCCGTATTGTCGAATCTAATCCGGCCAGCGCCTTCCACAGAAGTGGCGTGTAATACCTGGCTTTCTTCACATTGCGTTAGTTACATTTTTTTATATTGTTTTTGCTGCTGCTGGTTGTCAAGCCGCCATTTATGCACAAAAGAGTTTCGCGCACTAAAGTTACGAATTCAAATCACTCAGAAGTCTTATATACAAAGATTATTTCTTTTTAGATTTAACAAGGTCGGGATTAAACCTCCTGTTTTCTGACCACTCTCTTATACCCGAAATCTGAATCTTAAAATTACCGGCGCAGCATATTTTACCTCAGCTGTCCGCATACTTGGTGATGGGTGGATAGTTAATTCGTCGTGAAGCTAGCGCCAGTGCTTAAGACCTGCGAGTACCGGTTTTCGCCTTAAAAAGGGACGAAAGATAGCTGACCTGTCGGGGTGGCGCAGTGGTTACGGCGCTCGACCACTGTTCCCAAGGACGCGGGATCGAATCCCGGCCTCGGCGGCTGCTTTTCGATGGAGGCGAAAAGCAAAGCGCCCGTTTGCTGTGCGATATCAGTGCACGTTAAAGAACCCCAGGTGGTCGAAATTTCCGGAGACCTCCACTACGGCGTCTCTCATAGCCTGAGTCGCTTTGGGACGTAAAACCCCACAAACCAAACCAAGGATAGCTGAGGCAACTTTGAAGTATTTAATTGCCATCCCCTTCTATTTTAGCGTGAAGTGCCCAGGGCAATTCGCACAACTTCCACACGCCCTGGTACTTAGGACAGAACTACCTTAGTGATATGTTTCTTACCTAACCCGCTATTGATAAACTGTGACCTGATAACTAACGAAAATATTTAGAAACACCAGATCACGGGATTTTGGGCACTCCAGCGAAGTAGTCTACAGTCGTGAGCAAAATTGGTGTACGACATGGAGCCAGAGGCGGAGCTCGAAGTAACTGCGTCCAAACAACATTTGGTCTTATCGACGGAGACAGCGAAAGCGATAAATGCATGTTAATAAAATGGGGCACCGTCACGTTTGTCTCGATCCTAGAAAGGTCTTGCTAGATTGCGTTGCAATGCAGTTTTCTCGAGTTGCGCCACAGGCTGCGTGTTGTATTATTGTTTACACGCGGATGTACATACAGCCTCGTCCACTTCTAGGTACAACACGGTGACTGCTTTCAAATCGTCATTTCGTCCGACCCGGCCATGCAATAAAGCTATGTGGCAGGCCATTGAAGGAGTACGCCCGGGTCCCTCTGTGCTTGCATCAGTTTGCATCGATATGTGCCTACGTCGGATGCAATGTTGCTTTGAATGCAGTGATCGTGTTATAGCTAGAAGTGGTTGACCCTGTACATAGTTAATCTTGACGAACACTACATTACGTTATCTATCGAAAGCCGGAGAAGGTTGACGAAAACAAAATGAAGGACGAATTGAACCAGAATTCAGTTACTCTGGTGACGCGCAGGAGGCGCCTATACACAAATGTAAATAAATAAATAAATAAAAAAGCCTGCTACAGATTCGCGTGCACGCAGCGGGTGAGGCTTGTGCAGATTTGCAGGAGCAAGAGGCGAAAGCAGGAAGCTGCCACAACATGGGCTGCTAACGTTGTCTTACAGCCCGGGGAGAGAAAAGTCCAGAAATCACAATTTCATATTCATTTCCTGGGCCCTTATTACCCTCTGTTTTCCAATTCATTGTTCTTGGGTACATTCTCAGAGCGTCATTTCTACGCAGGTATGAGCTGTCAGTGAACAAAAACAAACAACAAAACTTAGTCGACGATGGATTCATCATGCTTCTCTGTTTGCTATTTTGCAGGCGGGACATGCGGCAGGAAATTGGGCGCTTGCTAAATGTTTTCTGCTGATTGTAATAAACTTTAATGGGAGACAAATCTTGTTCGTGAAACGAATCAGAAAATCTGTCATGCAGCAATTAGCGCCTGTTTACCATAAGAATTGTTACACAAAAATATACTAAAAACTGCAATTGAATCAGCACTTCCACAAGCTATTCGTATTTTGCTCCGTTGAAAATTCGAAATTGCGCTGCCCACCTGGCGCCTGATGACGAATACCTTACCAATCCCCGATTTGCCGGTGAAATCGGCTTTGTAACTGAAGGGCCGGATTTCAAACCCAAATTGAGCTCCTACACGGCAAAGCTAAACATGGGGCTAAAACTATTATGCATAAAATTAAAGTAATGTTCGCAAAACACAAAAGCAAATCGATTTTTGCAAAATATAGCGAAGGCCTGTGAACGGTGGGAAACACAACAATCTAGGGAAGGCAGTGGCCGAAATCCGAACCATGATAGTGCAATTAAAAGAAGATAAACCTGGAAGTTGAATGCGCTCGGTAAATACGTCCTGGAGATAAATAGCGCTTTACCAATAGCCCACCAAAGGAACCCCCTGCATATTACCGCTACTGACGTAGGGAACAGGAACACAGATGCTTACAAACAGGTTCAACTTAGTTTAAGCTGAATATAGCCAGCAGCTGTGCAACGATATTACACAGGACGAAACTAGAATTGAAATGTGAGCTAAATGACAATTACAGATACTCTTATCAAAATCAAGAACTATTACGCTTATTAAGGATGTAATCGTGAAGGTAAACAAAATACATGGTCCCTTAACGTTCTCACGTAGATTGCAAGAACGCGTAAACCGCCGCAACAGCTGTAAAGTGACGAGAAGTGCAGAGACAAGCGGCCTAGTCAAAATCAAGAAGAAATTCGCTTAAGAACACGCAGCCCCAATGCAACGAGGTGCATTGCAAAGAAGGGCAGGCGTAGCGAGGCGCATCAGAAAGTCACCAGAGCGGATGAGCTTTGGAAGTACGCCTGCAGGAATAAAGTTTAACAAGCTGCTGTAAGTGCGAATTGATGGCAGGCTCATTTCTTCTGGAGTGGATGTATTTATGCAAATGGTAATGGTGGAAATGCAGACTTAAGTGCCTTTTTTATTGTCAAAAACTTGAACTATGACCATGCCAGGGCATTGGATTTCGCATCACTCTGTTTCGGGCCGTGTGTTAGTCCCAAGTGTCATTTGTTAAGCCAGATCTCAATTATGTCATAGATCATGGGACAGTGATGGGAGAAGTCAAAACTGTAAACATGCGGGAGCGTGCAACCGGTAAAGGTTGAGACAAGCAGGTTGTGACGTTCCCGAAAAAGGCAGTAAGTTCGATCATGTACTCTAAGTGATCAAACGGTTTAAACATGGCCTTTGCGTCTATTGTTCGCTGAGTTTACATGTTCATCGAGCGGCTCCCGCTTTTTATGAACCGAAGTAGCTCTACAGCCACAGATATTACCGACGCCTCCCCTAGTACTGCAGCAGCCACGGCTCCATCAACGGAGATTACCTTCGAGGAGATACACTTAGCGCAAGAATATGTTGCTGTTATGAAAGACATGGTGGCCGGGACATTCCGTATGCTTGGTTGGGTTCTTTTAACGTTCACTGACATCGCACGACAGACGGACACCTTTTGTTTCTTAATCATCGAACAACTGCCGCCACAACCGGGATTCAATCCCGCATGCTTGAGCAGAGTAGTCGAGAGCCCTAATCGGTGTACCACCACGGCTAGCACAATCTTCTAATATGATGACCTAAACGAATCTCTGGTGTTATCGTACCTCTATTCCCTATCTTGGTCTTTGAACCCTCTATTAACCGTTACGGCCTGGAACTCACCTGAGGTTTCTAAAACACATCCGTTAATTATTGTCTCCCCTTTCACAGCTGGGGCACTCGACTGACATAAAACTAACCTATTTAATGCGAACACAACAGCCGCGCAATAGTGCTCAAAGTATGAAATGCATATAGACCTATAAGTGCACTCTAATTTTACGACGTTTGATATGCAAGGCACAACTCGTCTGGAACCTCCTCAATTCGCACAATAAATTTACATTGAGTGTTTTGTTACAGACACCTGGCGGTGCATGCAGCGCTTAGCACGCATCGCCTACACTTGGCCTGCAAAAAGAGAGAAGATGGCTGTTGATGGCGCGTACAAAAAGGCAACGGATCGTCCGCGCCTGCATCTGGAACTTCACTCACGTGTCACCACACTCTATTCATTACCACTACTTCGCTAAAAAACTAACAGAAGAAACAGCAAGATATTCAAATGCCCAGATTCACGAATTTGAAATTTAATTCTGCTGATGTCGAAAGATTTTGTAAATATAAACAACTGGCCATTTGCAAAAGCAATTCCGAGTGGTCCTCGAGCCCAGTCCATGCCTTTTTTCTCGCAAATTCAGAGCATGCTCATTCGAGTCCGACTCTACATCTGCAAGCGCATTGTCTGGATTCCTGCTTCGAAAGGCTTAAGCATATACGCAAAATTAACTAACTTACCCCCTTTGTTCGGTTAGCAGCTTAATTCATTTATGGTGGACATGTTCTTACAAGAATAAGAATTCATGTCAGAAGGGTGTCCACGAGCCTAAAATATAAAGGCTGTGACTAAATGTCTGGTAAGTATTGCACATGTCCAAGGGCGTGCTTAGGCTTCAAGGTTAGCATATAAAGGTTACTTTTGTGCTTCATATAGGACACACGGGCACCAGCGTTGCATCTTAAAAGTTGGTCTATACATTTTTAGGCCCGTTAATACAGGAATTTCTGTATTAACATACAGGAGAACCTTTGTCCAGCGAATAAACAACTTCTAGGTAAGGCCTTGGCAGCAAAAGACGAAAAAGACTGGTCATATATTTTGGTGTCCATTGGTAAAATTCTAATGCTAAAAGCAGAAAAAAAAAAAAAAAAATGTACTCCACGTATATGCTTTGAAGGCCTCAGCAGAGTTGTATAATCGGATGGTATACACCATATCTGCGATAGACCAAGCCAAGGTTACTTTTGATGACTTGTCTATTCTACAATCAACCTAAGAAGCATCCGCAAAAATTCTACTATTCTTGTAGCTTACCTGTCGCAGTTTTCTTTCCGATATCTCGCCTTCACTGTCACAAAAACGTGGTTAAACGAAGGGGTGTCGGTATTTTCACCGGGCTACGAAATGCTTTCGCTGCCTAACAGTAGTTTCACATGTGGCGGTGGCGTTCTCTTTTTTTAAATGTTGGACGTGGTTACTACTGCTTCGAGGTAAATAAACACAGTAGTCACTGTGCCCTTTCATTAGACTTCAGTGTGTGCTCAAAATTGGTGAGATTTACCGTCCTCCGAGCTCTAATATACAGAAATTCATTTCTGAAATAGAAACAAATCTGGTGGCGTTTGCGACTTCTAACAATCCTCTTGTAGTCCGTGGCAAGTTCAATATTATTCTTTTATCGGGCGGGTGCAGTGGCTGTACCTTTCTCCTGCAATTTTATTTTTAAAATGTCATTAACTTTTCTACTCGGATATTGAGTCAGCCGACAACTCTCGTAGGCCATATGGTGTGTAATCCTGGCACAATTTTGCTTGCCGGGGTGTGCGATGTTGTTTTTGTCGATCAGGGCCCTATATTTATGTTCCTGCCAAGAGCCTCGTGTTAAAACTAGACATACTGCACCAAAGCGATCTTTCCGTATTGATTACCCGAGGGTTAGAAACATATTTGAGTGTATTAACTTGCAAGGAGTGATTACTCAAGACATAAATAATGAGTTTGAAAATTTCTTTGGTTATATAAGCAATACAATCACCCAGTCTACGCGTGTGCATCTTAAACATAATTATTGCGACCCCATATGTCCATGGACAACTCTGGACATATATACTTGTCCTGAAGAGTAAGGATTCATGTTGTCAGAGATGGATCGAATCCCGGCCTCGGCGGCCGCTTTTCGATGGAGGCGAACAGCACGGCGCCTGTGTGCTGTGCGATGTCAGTGCACGTTAAAAAACCCCAGCTAGTCGAAATTTCCGGAGTCCTCCACTACGGCGTCTCTCATAGCCTGAGTCGCTTTGGGACGTTAAACCGCGCAAACCAAACCTATCAAAGATGGAAGAAATATAAAATAAATTAGTATTACCACAAGCAGTTGAAGTATTACCGGAATAAATCAGTAACAATGATTAGAAAATAATGAAAACTGCATCATGCAAAACTGGTCACGCTAACCCAGCAACACACTTAACAACTATGTAAGATAGAGACGTAATTTTGACGGAACGACAAAATGTCACCCTCACCAATACCCCAAGTGTTGCAAATGATTTTAAAGATTACTTCATCAGCGTTAGTTTTAGTTTTACTGGCCACATTACTATGCATTTCTCTGCTTCATATGTATCGAAAATTACGCGTAATAACTTCTATTATCAGTACACTTTTACTGACGACATAAGATCTGTTGTCAGTAAAATGGCAGTAAATAAAGCAGTTAGTCTTGATGGCAGACAGACACGGGTCATTAAAGAAAACATTGATGTCCTTGGTCTTTACCTACGCCACTTGTTCAACCACTTTAAAGAATGTAATTTTTACCCAGATATGTTTAAAGTTGCTAAAGTGGTATCTATATATAATGATGCAGATACAAATCAATCAAGTAGTTACAAGCAAGTATTCCAATATTTGTACTAAGTGTGCTAAGCACTCTTTTCGAAAGCCTAAATGCGTAACAGGCTAAAACATATTCTAAAGAAAATAATAATGTTACACCTGAGAAACACGGTGTTGTGGAAAATAAACTTCCACAGCTGTATTAACATTATCACAAACGCCTAATTTCGCTATACATCTAATTAACCCTGCTGGTTTCTTTTTCCTAGATAATAAAAAGGTATTTGACACAGTCTGCAATCCCATTTTGCTGCAGAAATTAGAAAGCTACAGCTTTGCAGAACGGTCACTCAAATTATTTCACAGCTATTAATCTTCTCGGAAGCAAAGGGCACTTGTTAAATATTTCATGTTAGATATAAATAATAGGTATCTGGCGTTGTACCACTGGGCTCTGTTATTGTTCCGATATTGTTTTCACTTTATATAAGTGATCTTCAGCAAGCACTTCACTCTTTAAAATTATTAATGGATGCAGATGATGCTGCCTTAACATTTACTGGTGAATCTCTTCCGTCAATTCAAACAATACTAATGGCTGAACTCAAAATTCTTTCTTCCTTGTTCTGTCTAACCTTGAAATGCCTAACCCTGAATGTCGCCTAAGCTAAGTACGTCACCTTTCAATCTAGATACAATACAACCAACAATGGCTCATTATTACAACCAGTCTTGTCCTTTGAGTACTTAGAGATAATTTTTGACTGCCGTTTCCATTCGAAAGAACAAATGAACAAAGTATGCAAAAAAAAAAAGCTTTCGAATGCCACGCACTCATTAAGACGAGATATTACTTTCCGTACGATGTATTACGCCATTTACTGCTCTTTCTGTCATTCACATATCAGTTACTATTGTTAAATTTTGGGGCCCAACATATCAAATCTACTTATCTCCTCTATTGTGTCTTCAAAAGCGGGCACTGAACGCTATAAGAGCTGATTCACATCACTCTGGGAACATTTGTAATGCTAATCACGTGCTCTCGTTCCCGTCCTAACGCAATTATAAAATTTAGCTCTTTATAAGCAACTCAATAGACGCTAACTTCAGTTAACCCTTTTAGCCCTACATTCTTGTAATACAATAAATGCATCCAATTGTAATCTTAGCCTTCCAAAATGTAGCAACGTTTATGTCGAACGTCGGATTAAGTTCAATGAAACCAAAATATTGAATGAATTTCTATCAAGGTATAAGTGCCCGCAAATTTTAAAATTACTTGCAAACTACCTTACAAGTCTAGTCAACAGTTTTATGGAACTCTTGTCTCGTGAATTTTTGATACCTCATTTTGCCTATGTACTCCATGTATATTTTTTTTTTTCAAATTTTTGTATTCCATAGTATTATGTATTCTTTTTATTCTTCTTACAGTCTTCCATATTTTCTTTCCTTGATTTGGTGATGTGCATCTTGTAAACGTGCCCTAGTGTACACATTATGACTACCTGTTTCAGCCTTCGGCGCTCTGCGGTTGAACTAAGTAATTTTTGTATTTGTATTGACACTACCTTTTACAGCTATCGGTTCAAACAGCATTATTCATATTTCTTGTTATTGCCGTAAAGTTTCCAACAAAAAGCCATGGGAGAGTGCACAAATGTATGATAGTCAATGCTTGCTTGAAACAAAAATCAGAAGTAGGCAAAGCGTACCTCAAGCAGAGAAAATGAAAACTAAATTACGCTGCTGACCAGAACTCTTCCTCAGTACCGCTTCCATGCCCGAACGGAGTGCAAATTCAATGTTCCACCGCGACAGTACATGTTGCAAATCGCGACACAAATGAAATAGATAGGTTCCCTTATGCACGTGTACAATTGTATTTACTGCGAGTAAACCTAGTCCGAAGTCCCTCCGAATATGAATGCCTGTAGTGGGAAGCCGTTGCTCAAGGCTTTGTTTCCAAGCCATTACCTCCGCTATTCCACAATCACTGAACCGTTAATAATGGGTCATTCTGCGAGCAAACAGTGACAGCATTCATGAAGTTTGTTTCTTTAGTTCATCTTTGATGCTTCTATAAAGTTACTGAAAGCTTGTCAGTGACCCGGAAACGAGAACAGACACCACGTAAAGGTTCACTTAGGCGCACGTTGTTTCTGCGATAAGTGAACGTAAATGCAAAGTTTCCGTTGTTCTCGACCTTACGACTGCTGTAATAAATCATGAAGGAAATACTGCGCGTCGCTGATCTGCTCACTAATTAGTAACAGGAAATTAGAGCTATACGTGGCACAGTCCTGGCTGTTTTAGACGCCCCTTCTCAGGGTTTCGGACTGCTGTTGAGTGACTGCTGAGTATTTAGTTGCGTATTTATAATGGCATCTCTTGCTCGTGACGTATTTAAATAGGTACGGGAAACGATACATGAGTGCAGCCGCTAGAATTTTACAGCGCATGAAGTTTCTCACATTTGAACCGAGTATAAGGCTATACATCTGACTGTTTACGACCCACGCGTCTCTCTATGTCGCGTTCTCCTGTCGTTTCCCTAGATATCTCAGTTTCGCCTGCTTTTTCTCTGAATCTAGGAAGTGCTGTTGCGAAGGGTCGCAATTAGTTCAAAACGGAATGAGCGATTTTAACCGGTTTCATGATAAAACTTGAATCTTTGTTTTCTTCACACCAACATCAGACCGCACCTTCTCTGTCTCCTTAAAGGCGAAGTATCCATAAGTCATCATTTACTATACTTATTACGACAACCACAGAGCTTTTGTCTTTGCTGGCGCCGTTTCTTCTACTGTTAAGCGCTTTGCGAGGAAAATAGATCTTCAGAAGTATGCGCTCAGAATGGTGCGCTCGTAAGGTATTTGTACTGTTTGGTGTAAAAAATACCCTAAGATTTTGCAAACATACACCAGCTTCTCAAACACCGAGCGGCAGCAACTAAAGTGTCTTAATGGGCGTTCTTGAACATTATATTGGATCAAACATTTATAATCACTTGTCACAACAAACACGGATAACAATTCAAAAAGGCGGAATTCGGGCAGAGTCTAGTAAAAGAATTAAAGGCGTCAGGGAAGCTGGCTCAACTTTTGTTACTAATGCCAAATTATTAGTAAAACCGCTGTGAGGAAAACGTGGCATCCCTCATAAAGTGATGCCGCGAAATCAAGTGTTAGCAGCCACCTGCGACCGTCATTTCAGTCAAGTAAATAAAGGAAGCTCCAAACTGAACTAAGTTTAAGTTAGCTATTACCTGCCTCCGCGCGCTTTTGCCTGAGTGGAGAAAAGGATATACCCCACTCCCTGAGCTGTGTGACGTTGTAAGAGCACGTGACATGGTCGAGTTGCTGACACTGGGAGCAGTTGCAGCCGTCCTAATGGGTAATAATTGCGATTTTTTTTAATCACCGAATGCAACAATAGACTTGCCAAGCTACAATGAATGAAACTTTTAACAACATCGTTTGCACTCCTTTCGCGCAATACTTTCATGCTTACTAAACGTCCCTGTAATTTGCTTTGCTATCATGGAATCTGGAAAAGACCTCGTAGTACCGAAACAAGCACTAGTCGTTCGTAATGTAGTGTTATAAAATAAAACGTAATGCCGTGTTGTGTAGTGTACCGCAGCAATTTGTGTGTATCTCGACTTTCCACAACACTTGCGAGCAAGCAAACGCAGTGTCGTCATCCCTGCAGTGTCTACGAAAGCGAAGTAGTTTGCAGTCTGTGGCATAGCAGACGGCGTATTGAACTTATTTTAACAGAGTTGCTAACTACTGTTACTAGTCCAAATCCTCATAAAGGCATGGGCTGCTCAGGCACTGCGACGTTTATTTCAGGTGCGGTATAAGAATGTATAGAATATACATATCCTAGCTGTTAGTTAATGAACTATTGCACACGTCCGGGTTAAATCGCTGTTAGCTGCTATTGGCTTTGCCTTTGCAATGTTGATGCCGACCATGGCTCCAATTCAGCAAGCAATAAAATACGTTATCAATGGTATTGATTTTAGCGAACCTACCTTCAAACCTCTTCAGGTTTCAGGAGGCTTCAAACCTCTGTAAAATACGCATGGAAATAAGGAGAATAAAGAGCCCGGTTTCTTTCACACGTGCGATTATGGTTGAGGCGCTTTCAATCTTTTTGAAGCGTGGACGCTTGCATTCCAATGCTGGTAGCTGTTCTTGGAATGTCTGCTTTTAGGGCCGCGGTGTATTTCTAACATCAGGAATGGAAACACTTCGTTTTTCGCTCACCAGAGCCCCCTACCAAAATAGCCAATTCCAAGCTTTACAGCAGTCCCTTCTATTCGCACTCTTTCGTAGACGACGTAAGTCCAATGAATCAGAATCCATTGTGATTGAGCCTGGAGTGTTCTCAAATAAAGCATAGAGCCAGATGTCTCTCTACGCAGTGCTATGGTACGCAGAAGTTCTTGCAGTAACCCAATTAAATACACGGGACTGCGTGGACCTTTGGCAGCCGTTTCTGTCCAACAACGCCCTTTGAAGTTTACTTATTTTAACTTAGTGCTAGCTTTCTCTCTCACTCGTTAATGGGATCACAATTGTGAAGTTTGAAACTGATACCCGCGAAACACTTCCGTTACCCAAAGTAAAAGTAAAACTCGAAGATAAGGCCACCATCGCTTCTAGAGTGTTTTTGTTGAATGAAAGCACGCGGAAGGACCATGCCGCTTT